>PVJI01009799.1:0-63584 GCA_004026765.1 Micronycteris hirsuta | reverse complement strand
TCCACTGTCACCAAGAACTTATTACGTGTTGTTTTTTTTATAATTAGTGCTCTCATATTCTTAGCTATTACTCACCAAATAAGTTACCAAAAACACTTATTTTGTTTAGCTCACAATGATTTGCCAAACATTGGTCTTCAGAAAGTAGTTTTTCTCTATTGATTATTAATAATGATCCTGGTTTATTAATTCCAGATTTGTCACTTCTATTTAGTACAATTTTTGTCCCACCTCAGAGAGGTAAGAGACTTTCAATCTACCACTCCTTTATTTTAGTGATAAGAAATAGAGTTGTTATGATTTTTTTCACTAAAAGCCTGCTTCTCTTATTTATTTATAGATGTTTAAAAAATTGCAAATAACATCTCAGACAAGGGGCTAATATCCAAAATATATAAAGAATTCATACAACTGAACACAAAACAAACAATCTAATTAAAACATGGGCAGAGAAACTGAACAGACACCTCTCCCAAATGACATGCCAACGGCCAGGAGATATATGAAAAGAAATTCAACTTCACTAGCTGTTAGGGAAATACAAATCAAAACTACAATGAGATACCACCTCATACCTGTTACATTGGCTATAATCAACAAGACAAGTAATAACAAGTGTTGGAGAGGTTGTGGAGAAAAAGGAACTCTCATTCACTGCTGGTGAGAAGGTAAACTGGTACAGCCACTAGGGAAAGCAGTGTGGTAGCACTTCAAAAAACTAAAATAGAGTTACCGTAAGACATAGCAATCCTTCTTCTGGGTATCTTCCTGCAAAACTCATTTATTCACAAAGATGTATGCACCACTGTGTTCATTGCAGCATTATTCACAGTGGCCAAGACATGGAGAAAACCAAGCTGTGCTTCAACAGGGGACTGGATAAATAAGGTACATACATATGTGCAATGGAACACTGCTCGGCCATAAGAAGAGATGAAATGCTGCCATTTGTGACAACATGGGTGGACCTTGAGAATATTATGCTTAGTGAAATAAGTCAGTCAGAAAAAGCTAAGAACCATGTGATTTCACTTAAATGTGGGATATAAAACTGAAACTCAGAGACACAGACAGACAATAGAATGGTGGTTACCAAAGGGAAGGGAGTGGAGGGGTAGTGGTCGAGGCTACATGGTGACAGAAGATGATTTGACTATGGGTAGTGAGTACACATGCAACATACAGATCATGTATCATAGAAATGTACACTTGAAACCTATATACCTCCATTAACCAATATCACCCCAATAAGTTTAATAAATAATAAATTAAAAATAACAAAAAAAGCAAAATGTTATAATGACATTATAGAAAATGTTGCCATCACCCTGGCTAGTGTAGCTCAGTGGATTGAGCATGGGCCTGAGAACCAAAGGGTTGCCGGTTCGATTCCCTGTCAGGGCACATGGGTTGTGGGCTAGGTCTCCAGCTGGGGAGATGTGATGGGCAACCACACATTGATGTTTCTTTCCTTCTCTTTCTCCTTCCCTTTCTCACTCCCTAAATAAAAAAAAATAAAATAAAATCTTAAAAGATATAAAAAGAAGAAAATGTTGCTATGACGAGTATTCATAGTAAAGAAATTCTAGTCCTGTCTCTGCTTCCATAATATGTCCATTTTAATTAATCTTATAAGAGGAACTCAGACAAATTTTAATTCTCAAAGCAACAATATTAAAAGATGGGCTCCAGTTGCTTTGGAATACTTTTAGAAAGCTGATGAGGAGGAAAATGTGTTATTAAAATAAACTGGTTGCTTAAGGGCTATTATTATTCACGATTCTGCTTCAGTAGCTTAATATTTTTTCAAAATCTTAGGGAAAGATTATTGTTACATTTTTGTGGTCAATGGAAAAGCCCAGTATGAAATTTGAGACTAGGAACAAATGAATCTTTTTAAACTGTAAGGTTTGAGTTGGGATAAAATTCTACAGCACACTGGACATTTCATGGAACTTGTCTAATCCCCTCTCATGAGACTTTCAGAGCTTCTGCCCGGTTGAAAATACCAAGTGGATGGACTTTCCGAGGTACTTCATTGCTCCGCTTCTGACAGAAAGCAAAGGTTGAGAGCTGTGCAAAAGAAAATTCAGTAATCAAATTTCTTTGGGTCAGAACAGAGCCTAGAGTGGCATTTAAGTTTATTTAGCACTTAAATTTATAGAGCAACATTTTAGTCCTTGGCAAAATTCATACTTATAGAAACCGAAAGGAAAATAGTTGCTCATCATTTGAAAAATACTCATTAACCATTTCTTTAAGTGTTTTTAATAAGGTGAGCAATATTTTATATCAGCCTCAACTTTTAATCACATAAGATTCAGCTGTAAACCTCAAAATTACCTTCTGTCCTCCAACTTTGTAGGTTAAAACAGTTTACTAGAATAGTTCAAATGACCTATTAAAAATTTATTGAATAGTGGATGTGATAGGAACAGATATGGCAAAAGAACCATACTATATTCTTATTTTGGGGTTATATACAGTAACTTGGTTCATGAAAATTGGGCCTTGGTACTAAATTTTTCTTATGTGAAATATATCTAAGTTGGCTTCCATGGGTGTAATAAGGAAAAGTGATAAAGTCCTCAGGCTCCTGTCAGCTAACGGCACTGAGAGCTGAGCCCAAAGCTGCAGCAGTGGAGGATGATCTGAAGAAACTAGATTCCTAACAGGCTGCAAAGGCACAGTTGCTTTTCCCATATGTGCCACCTGTCTTGTCCTGGAACTGAGGTGCTGAGCTGTAATCTCTTGGGGCAAGCAAAATCCTGTGCCTGCATCTTTCTAAAAGAAACTCAGAATCTGGTGATTTCACCCATTTGCTGATGTGTGGCTCAAGGCAGCCTCTCCTGCCAAGGGAGGTGTTGGGTTTGACAGTGACCCGAGGACATGAAGATGCAGGGCAATAGCATGGAACGCCTTGTGAGAGCACCAGGCAACCACATGTTGTGAGTGGGATTCAGCTGCCCAGTGATAGCCACCAGAGCCACACATCCCTCAAAGTCTACCTAATGTAAAATTTCATTCAAGATTTTCCTTATTAAATGTCTTCATGTAACAAAACTCAGAAATATTTTGAGACACCAAGACACAGCACAAAGTTGCTGCAGTCTCAACTGGTAGGCACAGGATATTACTTTATAAAGGCCCAGAGAGAGGGAGAGAGAGAGAGAGAGAGACTCTTGCATTTAACCTAAATAACTGGCTAGTCCTCTCCACCACTATTACCTTCTCTTAACTACTGGCATGGACTCCATGTTTCTCCTGCCAGGGAACTGTGCTCCACACTCCAGCTGACTATTCTGTTTTACAGTCCCTTGGTCCACTTCTTCACTTTGGGCTGCTTTTCTTACTCTATTGTACTTCAAATATTTCCTCCTATGCCCAGCTTTGCATATGTGTTTTCTGTCCAGTTTCAACTTAATTCTAGCTACACTAATTCTTAGAGCCATCCATCTGCACTTCTAAATCATTTCTGTTTCTCTTGCGAGTAATGGAAACCACCTCTGGGTAGCTCAAGTGAGAGAAGGAATTCGTTGGAAGGATTGTGGGATGTGTCATAGAATTCTAGAAAGAACAGAACAAATAAAACTTCTAAAGGAAGAAAGAGGGCCGCTTTAGTGACTTCAGTGACAAGACAACATAAACATCCTTACTAGAGTATCCCCACCAATATTATTCAGCTGCAAGGACTCCTACCTGATGAAGGATTTGATTGAAATTCACTTTTCCCACAGAGGAGAATCTGATTGACCCAGCTGAGCTTTGGTTGCCCAGCTTCTCAAACCTGCATGGAGTTCTTTGAGCCAAGAGGATGGCATATTGTAGAGATGTCTGCTTTCTCTGCAAAAAGTTCTGGGCATCAGACTCTTCCCTGAGAAAGAGAAATCACTGTGAGCTGAGAAGATACCCCAGCCATATCTCAGTTACACTTTCTTGTTATATTTTTTATAGTGTACGTTAAAAGAAAAATAACAGTTTTTTTTTTTCCATGGAGTAGAATGTTAAGCTCTCGCCTGGTGAAACAGGCCTGTGTGTCCTTGTTCTTGTCCTGCTTAACTGGTGAGCTTCCAGTAGAAGCTGACGGACAAGCCAGCTAATGTGGTGCCAGCTCTTGGATGCTAAGATTCATTTGGCTGACATTCCTTCCCTAATACTTAATAAACACTATACACCAAGATACATGTGAAGCATTGAGTATTTAAAGGCAAGTTAGGCATGGCCACTGTTCTGAAGACATAACCTAGTAGTAGATTTTCTATTTTGTTAATAATTGGGGGGATCTTAATAAACAAATACTTTAAACAAATCATTGCCAGACCCATTTTGGGTGTTGTCAGAAACTGGGAAATTTCTACTTGGATTCTCATGTGAATTCCACTTCAGGTAAACGTTCATATAATCACCATAAAGTACAGGACTATTGTACTTGACTATTTTTCCCCACTTCCACCTTAAAATAATGTTTTTTGGTTGTCATCCACCAAACCTGCTATTTTAAGCTAAAAGAAATATACCAAAAAAATTTTTTTTTCCTCTAACGATGCAAGATAACATTGGGAGACCAGGTATATTTCTCCACTTTATTACTTTAGAGTTGTTGTGCTGCTCTGGTCCTATGTATATACATGCTTTTCTAGGACTCAGAGTTCTTACTGAGTTTACATGGAAACTGTCAGGGTAGAAAGAGACTCTGGAGTAAGCTGGACTTAGGTTTAGAGCCTGGCTTTATTGCTTACTATCTTTATGACTTTGGGCATGTTCCTTCCTGAGCCTTAGTTTCTTCATCTGTAAAATGGGACAATGATACCTCCTTCAAATGGTTTTTGTGGGAAATAAATGATATAATGTATGTGAAAGGGCCTGCCTAAGAGCATAAAAATCCATGTAGGTTTCCTTGCCTCCCACAGATGTAACCAAGAGCCTTCTTTCCTGGGCCTGCTTCATTCCACGGCTGTTCTCTCTTGTTTCCATGCCTGCAATGACAAGCAGCCCAAGGAGGGTGGGCGGCAAGTTCCTAGTCCTTCCAAGACAACCCAGCTTGGTGCTTTCCAGTCATTCCCAAGGCTGTGTGGCCACAGGTAGTCAAACTCTGGGTACCCCAAACATTAACTATAGGCTAATGTATACCTTGGCCTTGTACCTTCTAACTTTGCACCTTCTTCTGAGGCTTACCATTATTTTGTTTCAACATGCAGATAAAGATACTTAATGTAAGGAACTGCCACAGGTTAATAAATCATTGGCCCTTCTACTGGTTTTTATTTCTTTAAACGAGTAGATGAATGAACAGATTTAGCTTTGGAAGGCCATTCTGTTGGTGGCAATCACAAATGGCTTTAATAAATGAAAGAGATATTTTGGCATAGCCCATTGAGGCAAATGGAAATTAATGCCAGTATCGTAGCGTACATTAGACACTCTACTTTACTTGCTTTTTATGAAGGGAGAACATACAGGAAATGGAATTTTAATTTGTACCTCTAAGCTGTGATATTGAAAGACAAGGTTTTTTTGACCTTATGGATTTGAGAAAAAACTTTATAGGGCATAGCTGAAATTGGCATTGAAGTTATGTCCCGTGGCTGATATTGTTGCTGTTTGATGCTCGCTGTCACATTGTGGAAAAGCAAGCATGAATCCCTGAGTGATTTCCTGTGCATTCATTTGCCAACAAATCAGGCAGAGTCAAGCTGGAACCACATGGTGTTCAGAAGCAGCAGAAACATGACCAGTCTGTGCTCTGTCCGCCATGGTGAGTTCTAGGGCTGATGGTAGCTTGGTAGCTTTTACTGTTTTTATATCACTTGCTTGATAATCAGACTACATGTTCTGTAGACTAACCAACATATTCTATGCCAAGCCCTAGGGGCTTCCAGTAAGAAGAAAGTTCTAGAATAAAATTGGTATTTCATTTTCAAAAAGCAGGGAGAAGACAGGAAGATCATGTCTGAAATACAGCCTGGGTGACTTTTTCACTTCAGCTCTGTTATCAACTTCTGTGGTACTAAGTTTGCTGCCACATCCTGACATGCATTCCTTGATGACAGAACTTCCTCTTATTTCTACTCTGGATGCCCATGTCTCACACTGAGGTTGCCTTCAGAGCTTTGTGCCTTCTGCACCGTAGTTGTGGTGCAGCCTCATCGCTGCCTCTGCTGACATAATTCTCAGACCATTTTGGTTACTCAAAGATAAGGAGCTTCATATGTGTATTAAGCTGTCTAATCTTCCGTTTTCATTCCCAGTTCACCCAAATGAGTTTGTTCCTCCCAAAATATAAACAGATGTTTGATATATATATATATATATATATGACATATCATATGCCTGAAAAATCTGACACACACAGCATATGAGAAGCCACATGGTACAATAAAAAAGCTTTAGACAAAAAAGAAAACAGAAAGATGCAGGACTTTGCTGCTAACTAATCATATAATATTGAGTAAATAAATAATGTATCCTCTCTGAAACTCTCATTTCTAGTCATTAGAATTAATAAATACTATATAGAAATCAAATGAGATAAGCTATTATAAGTATTTGAAAACTATTAAAACCTATATAAATGGGAGGCAACATTTTAGCCCATGCTTTGAGCTGAGCACATTGATGACCACTATGAAGGATAAAGATATGAAAATTATTTGCATGATTAATTATCTAATATATATGTACATACATATAAGATATACATATACACATATATATAGATACACAGATACAATAATAGTCATGCAAGTTATTACACACTGACTCATATAATGTAGGCAGATGGCATATATCATGACAATACTTCAAAACAATTGAAACCTTATAAACTTTAAGGTATATACTGGTGATAACTACACCAGTATATTATTAGCAATAAATATTATCATCATCTTTATCACATCCGTATTATATACAGATTTTTTTAGGGATTATCTGTTTTTCTTTGTGTCTTAGTTTAGGTTCAAGATAAGTCTACATATATATCCTTCATTTAATTAGTGCCTTTACATATCTTGATTACCACTATATCCCCAAACCTAAAACAATGTTTCAATAAATACCATTGAATGAATGGATGGGTCAACTAATAAATCCATGAGAAAAGAAGCAGCTTTTCATTTAGGTCCACGCATGTATTTTGTAATTCAGGAGAAAAGCTAAAAACAGTGGGAGAAGTGCTGGAGCATGCACACACACACACACACACACACACACACACACATTAGCTTGATCATATGGAGGCACATCAGCACTGAAGAGGGCAGGTTTGGGGGTTTGCAGGCAGATTTTGAAAAGCTACCTGGATACTCTGTCAATCTCTCACATCCATTGTGAATCACTAGGCTAACATAATATTTTAAGGCTTTCCTTCTCAACATGGTATTCCAATGAAATGGGAATCGTTTCTGGATAGTCTCCAGATTTTTCCTAATTTTTTTCAGCTGCATGCAACTTCAGGCTATTAACAGACTCACTCAAGCTCAGCGTGTAAAATTATATCAGATTGGATAATCAATTCTTTTAACCTGGATATTAAATGGAGGTATGTATGCAAGGCAAATTCTTAAACAATTGATGTCTACCTGTTGCTGGTACTAGTCAGTTCAAACGGAGTTGTTTTCCATGAAGATAAAATGTTCTAATCAGTTTCAATGTCACAGTTAACCCCTCAGGCCAGAGCATATGTGGACCTGTGCTGACAATGACATTGTCATTGTGCACCTGTGCTGATAGAGTAGTTTGGACCTTCTGAAAGTTTATCCTATTTTAATGCAATTGTTGACCACCCATTATTTGTAAAGGGTAATCAATTATTTTTCTTTCTTTTTTGTTTCTAAGTAACAAAAGCTGTCTTCCCTTCTTTACTGCAGTTTGAGAAAAAGCAAAAGGTGAAGAATAAGAAGGCCTTGCATTGTTTCATGTCTTCCCCAGTGCTTAAGCTACAGCTGTTCCCCCCACCCCCCGCCACAACCCAGTTTCAGATCGTACACCTGCAGAAAAGGCATTAAAAAAACAAGATGTTGCACACGGAACCAAAAGCAATCAAAATCTTCAAGGATAAGGCATTGCTAATGGCTTACATCCCAAAATGAGAATAGATATGTTGGAAATTAAAACAATCTTCTTATTTTAAATAGAAATATTAGCAGATCTCAAAAGAAACATATGAACTAACCACAAGTAGAGAGCATTATTTGTGTCTGGAGTCAGAGCAGACGGAATGACCACCTTGGGCTGCTGGGGAGTACAATGAGTTAGCCTGGGTCAGGATTTCTGAAAGTTTGCTTGCTCTAATGAAATGGGACTAACAATCTTGACTCAATAATTTAAATGTTTCTTGTCAGGCAGTTTCAGGATAGTATTCATAATTCTATTTATGTCACAATAAATTGATCCCAGATATCTTTTCAAATGTGCTTGCCATTGAATTGGTGCATTGTTATATTTGTGAACTCTTCAAATCTCAGAGAGAAACAAAATAAACAGGCAGAAAAAATGGGATATGATCGTGTTGTCCACAAGGCATTCACACTCCACAGATCTCCCAGACTTGTGCTAGCTTGTTAATATATTGTTATCATTTGCCTGTCAAATGAGAAAGCCCATATATTTTCTAAAGCAATGTTTTATACATTTCCCTGATTTCTGAAAATATGACCAATATTGTTCCAGCAGAGACATTTTTTCCTTGAAAATGGCAGTAATGTAGCAAATGTTATCTTGCCCACGTGCTACATGAAAAAATATTATTACAAGGTATAGAGAAGGTAAGCAGAAGTCATCTTTCCTTAACTAATATTTATCCTTGACAAATAGTTCACTGGGGGTTGTGACGGGAATGAAATGATTTCTGTGTACAAAAGTATTGTTTCTAAGAATGAAAAAGCCCTGAAACCCTTACTGACATTCAAGTCTGAGACACTGTAAACGTGCAGAAAAATAGGATTTCATACAGTGACAACACCACCAATAGTCTGAAAAGCATGCTAGTAATGAAAGCGTTCCATTTGGAGCAGCCCGGATTGTGCACTCAAATGGGCTCCGTGTGGCAGAGCATATTTGTGAATGAAGTGCCTTTCAATGAGGAGAAATCAATTTTAACAGCTCATTTATTGATGAAACCAAGTTGTCTCAGCAGTTAGAGTGTTTTCTTGGAATAAGGACTGTAGGATTCATCTGTCTCACCTTAACAGAAAATAGAAAAGCTTCTCATAAAAGATGTTTATGGCTCCTCTGCTCCTGGAGCTTGGATGAGCTAATATTTGATAATTAGTTAGCAGGGGATTTGGGAAACTTAGAATGCTTACAAACATTGCCCGTGCCTATTGGGTTCTGTGGACTTAAGATTGTTTAATATGCCTAAAATGAATGCTGTAAAGGCAAAATTGTGTCTGCATTTAACATCTTAAATCCACTAAGCTTTCTTAACTCTATACTTTCCTTCGGTTACACTGGTTTATTTGCCTTCCCAACAGTGTGCATGGTATTTCCCATCTCCAAGTCTGAACTTGCACAGCCAGTGTGACTGGCAGCCCTGAAGGTGTTCAATGCAGTGCCCACACATGAATCAGTCCCCCCTGTCCCATTCTCCTCTCCTTCTACCCTCCTGCTCCTCCCGATTCCTGCGCACTGGTGAAGCCCCTCCTAATACATCCCTAACACATCCTGCCGAAATTTCTCTCTCGTATCTATGATTACCTCGGTCACTACTTGGGCACAGACCACGCTCTGTTAATTGTGTACATGTGTCCGCTGAGTGTCACAACTTGATTGGAAGCACCAAGACACAGTCAGAACACCATTTTCACTTCCCAGTAACATACAAGATTTCTCTACCTTAGTTACTGGCATGAAGCCACATGCCTAGACATCATTCTTGATCTTTCTCACTTGATTACCTACCTATAACCAAAGAGCGAATCCAGCTCTGTGACCATAATGCATGTCTAGTCTTTCTACCATTTTACTGGATATGTTCTGCAACCAGACCACTGTCCTCTCTCATCTACACAGCTGCCATGTCACCCGCTGCCTTTCTTTTTATTCATTTCCCTCAATAATCCACCTTCCATACAGCATATATTCTCTCTCTCCACTTCTGTTTTAAACACCTCAATATCTGTTTAGTGCCATTAGAATAAAATTAACAAGTTGCAAAGTCTAAATTTAACATTTTTTAGCTGCCTGAAAACTGAATCCCCTTACTACTTGGGCAGAACCCACCACTGTGTGAGTCATTTTTATTCTCTTTATAATTTTTTAAAAAATCTAAAAAATGTATTGATTATTCTATTACAGTTATCCCATTTCCCCTCCTTTATTCCCCTCTACCCTGCACACCTCCTCCCACCCTCATTTCCCCCTTTTAGTTCATGTCCATGGGTCATACATATAGGTTCTTTGGCTTCTCCATTTCCAATTTATTCTTAACCTCCCTCTATTTTCTACCTACCATTTACACTGTTTATTCCCTGTAACTTTTCCCCATCTCTCCCCCTCCCACTCCCCTGCTGATAACCCTCCATGTGATTTCCATTTCTGTGATTGTGTTCATGTTCTAGTTGTTTGCTTAGTTTTTTTTGTTTTTTTTTTTAAGTTCAGTTGTTAATAGTTGTGAGTTTGTTATGTAACTGTTCCTAGTTTTTGATCTTCTTTTTCTTAGATAAGTCTCTGTAACATTTCATTAATAAGGGCTTGGTGATGATGAACTCCTTTAATTTGACCTTGTCCGGGAAGCACTTTATCTGCCCTTCCATTCCAAATGATAGCTTTGCTGGATAGAGTCATCTTGGATGTAGGTCCTTACTTTTCATGACTTCGAATACTTCTTTCTAGCCCCTTCTTGCCTGTAAGGTTTCTTTTGAGAAATCAGCTGATAGTCTTAATGGGAACTCCTTTGTAGGGAACTGTCTCCTTTTCTCTCACTGCTTTTAAGATTCTCTCCTTCTCTTTAATCTTGAGTAATGTAATTATAATGTGCCTTGGTGTGTACCTCCTTGGATTCAACTTCTTTAGGACTCTCTGAGCTTCCTGGACTTCCCGGAAATCTATTTCCTTTGCCAGACTGGGGAAGTTTTCCTTCATTATTTGTTCAAGTAAGTGTTCAATTTCTTGGTCTTCCTCTTCTCCTTCTGGCATCCCTATGATTCAGATGTTGGGACATTTAAAGATGTCCTGGAGGTTCCTAAGCCTCTCCTCATTTTTTTGAATTCTTGTTTCTTCATTCTGTTCTGATTAACTGTTTATGTCTTCCTTCTGCTCCAAACTGTTGATTTGAGTCCTGGTTTCCTTCCCTTCACTGTTAGTTCCCTGTATACATTTTCCTTTATTTCACTTTTCATAGCTTTCACTTTTTCCTCTATTTTGCAACCATACTCAACAAATTCAGTGAGCATCCTGATTACCACTGTTTTGAACTCTGCATCTGATAGGTTGACTATCTCTTAGTTGCTTAGTTGTATTTTTTCTGGAGCTTTCATGTGTTCTTTCATTTGGGCCATTATTTTTGACCTGTTACGTGGTAAGGGGGGGAGCCTTGGGTGTTCACCAGGGTGGAGTAACACAAGTTGTTGCCTTGTGGCATTGTATATGGGGGAGGGGTCCGAGAAGGAACAATTCTGCTTGCTCTGCTCTCTGCCGGCTTTCAGTCACTTCCTCCGCTACCCACAAGCAAATTGGGCCCTTCTGGTGCTGATTCCCAGGTATATGGGTGTGTGTACATTCTAGGACCCTATCCTTGGTCTCTCCAACCAACTCTCCTGTGAGGCTTGGAGTTTCTCCCACCACTTCACATCCCACAGATTTTTTCAGTCAGAGGTTTTCAGGCTTTGTTTTCCCACACTGGAATCCTGGGTTGCGCAGTCTGTCTTGTTCCCCAGTTGTTCCTCCCAGTTTTTCTGCACTCAAATATAGGACCGCCTGCTCAGCCAGCTGCCACCTTGCCCACCCGAGTTCCCCAGCCACTGCGTTGTTGTGAATCCTCTCCACCCGGCTGCTTGTCTCCACCCTCCTAACGGTCTGGATGAATGTTTCTTTTTTAACTCCTTGGTTGTTGGACTTCTACACAGTTCAATTTTCTGTCAGTTCTGGTTGTTTTTTGTTTTTAAATTTGTTGTTGTTCTTCTTTTGGTTGTGTGAGGAGGCATGGTGTGTCTACCTACACATCCATCTTGACCAGAAGTTTCCCACTGTGTAAGTCTTAATGAGAGATGGGACTATGCCTCCTGTAGTGGTTAGTCTGAGCCAGGTAGTGGCTTAGTTGCTTTCTCAGTTAAATGACTGAACCCAAATTGACTATGTTAAATGAGGTTGAGATTGGATAACTTTGGTAAAATAAAAAGTTAGAAATTCAAATTCTTCAGAGTTAAAAATTATGAAGTGAACTTACTCTTTTAATTTGTCTTTTTTTTTCCTCTCCTTGATAGGCTTTTGATTTTGGAAGTATTAAATACAATATTTGTATATACCACTCTAATCTACTTACAAGGTAATCTGAAAGACTTGAGTGGAAAGTAGAGGAAGAAATTGATCTCTGGTCAACAAAGCTGAGGGACAAGCAGTATAACTATTCGGTTCTTCATGGCTCAGCAGAATTCTGGTGCTTCAAATGTTTGTAATAGGAATACCACATGAAACACTGACAACACCTAATGGAAAATCACTAAAATTTTGCAACAAGACCCTGTTTTCTTTAGCAAATATTTATTCTTTAAAAAAAAAGTCTTAAAAAAAAGAAAAATCCTGGGCTTTAGTATAGCTTGAATGCCTGATCACAAACACTGGTGACCATGTGATGCATGCTGCCCATCATGGAATGCTATCTGATCCCCATTGCCATAAACCCAGGCATGCCAATAAATCTTTGTCGTATGAAAATAGAACTTATGAGACAGGGACCAAGCAGGTGGTGAAATCATAGGTCAATTTCATAAGTGTGTGGCTCACATTCCCATTGTAACTAATCCCACCTCACTTCTTGTCCCTCTTTAATCTGCTTCATGACCTCATAAGATGTCCCTCTGAAAAGATGGCTGCAGAGGAATAATTTTTAATCTTGGTTTAAAGATGGCTCTAAGTATGAGTGTGCTGGAAATGGACTGTGGTGTTATCAAACTCAATTTATCACAAGTGGTTCCTGTAGAAAGTGGAAAAAACATCTTTCCAGCACAAATAACTGAGCAGATTATCTCATAACTACACTGTCAGAAAGGAGAGAGAACCTGAGATAAGAATCTTATAGACTAATGATCCATTTTTAATAGTTGGATACTTGATACTCAGATTGAATCCTATCAGAGGATTAGTGACAGAGGTTTGTAGGGCAGTGTGTAGATATTTGGTTCTCCTGAAAATGTTTACCAAAAGGATTATTCCATGACAGAAATATGTCTCAATTATTAGGTTGTCCAGATGAGTATCCTTGTGGGTATTATTACTCTCATGGCCCAAGTATTTCAGGCTCCTCCATGTGATCACGATCAAAGTGACAGGGTGTCAGGGATGGCAGAGCATAGCTTCAACAACTTGGACATTTTCTAGTAAAGTTTATCTTGATTCTACCATCCCTTAGAGCCTAATTAACATCAGTGAGCAGTCCTAAAACCCCGATATAGTATTATATATGTATATCTCTGGGGTGGACGTTTAAGCAGAGAGTGGTAAGCTGGTGGCAGGTTTCCCATCTTGGAAAGAAAATTGTCATCATAGCCTAATGATCCAAGAACCTACTTACAAACAAAAAAGAAACAAAGGCTCATGTTTCTTGGAGTCGTGAGTTCTATCATCTCGCCCTATTACCAAAATCACCTGGCATTATGGAATGGTGGAATGGCCTCTCAGCTCAAATGTCATCTCTGTAAAGAGGCTTTCCTTGACCAACCAGTAACTATCCCATTGTCCTGTTTTATCTTTCGTCCTATCATGTATTTCTTTCCAACTTCTATTTTATTACTTAAAAAAATCAGTTTCCCAATACAATGAAAACTAGGTGAAAATGAACAAATTCAGTCTTATACATCACCATATCTGTAACACTTAGAACAGTCCTTGGAAAAAAGAAAATGTTTAATGAATAGTTTAAAATTAGTAAATAAGTAATTTACTAATTAGAATGTAACTTCGAATTGATTAGAGAAGACACATAGACAATAGTAAAAGACAGAAATAAGGCATTTGAGGAACCGTGTGCACGAAGAGGAAGCGGTATTTAGCTAGCGGAGGGGCAAATCACAAAGGTTTTGTGGAAGAGATGATATATGAGCTGGGGCTTGAAAAATGTATAGAATTTCAATAGGAAACCCAGAGGAAAGATGTAGTCAGAGGGCAGACGTTGCATAGTGTGTTAAGGAAACAGGTGATCCAGAGCTTGGAGAGACTGGTTGGAGGTACTGGCTAGATCGCTCAAGACTTTGAATGTCACACTCAGGTGGCTGACTCCACTGTGTAGCAATGGAAAGAGAACAGCAATGATTTGTGAGAGGGGGCCTAACACCATATGATCTGTGTCTTAAGCTGCATAGTAAGGGATAGATTAGTGAGAGGAGAGAATCAAGACAACGAAACCAGTTGGGAAATTAATCTGATAGTCTAGGGGTGAAATGAAGCCAGCGACCTTTGAATAGGCCTATGTCAGAGAGGATTAAGTGAAGGGACTGGATGGCTACATATTAAGAGAGATTTTATAATTGAATTTGATAATGTATTGTATGTAGATGGATTGAGAGAAAGCATAGTTTAAATTAACTTTTGTAAGTCCAGTCTGAGTGATTTGAGGATGGATGTTAAGTGATGAGAATACAGAAGAAAATCAGGGTCTTGTGAAAGAAAAACTCAATTTGGCTAAGTCGAGTTTGAAGATTGATACAATATCTGTCTTCTTATGTCAAGCTGGCATGTGAAAATTTGGGCAGGATGGAAGTCCAGCCTGGGGACACAGTTCTGAAGTGATATATAAGTACTCTACTATAATGAAGTTAAAGAGAGGAGAACATCAAACTTTAACAATAAACAGGAAATGAGAAAGTAGATAGAGACAGCAAGCAGGTTTGCCCTAACCAAATGTCAAAGTGGAAATATGTGTCATTGATCTTCTCAGCCCTGGTTTTCTTTTTTCCTATGGCTCTTCCTTCTTTTTTTCTCATCAAGCGTCAGTCACAGCTGTCTTACCTTTTCCATGAGGAGAAAAGAAAATCAACACACCAACTTGAACTCACAATTTTGATGAATGCAGTTTCCTTCTAAAAAGTCATTGATTTGTGAGTTTATACACAATGCCCAGACTCTTTGTGCAACACTCAGAGTTTTCACAGATATGGCCATTATCTAATCCTCTGCCCAGTGGTATTGCTTCTCTTCTACTGCACACCCCTATGCCCCAGCTCCCCCTGTGCCTGGCATTTTCCTCTTTTCCTCATCCAACCTTTGGGGCCTGCACACACACTGAAAGGTTTTTGAAGCTTTTCTAGCTTTTTTCCACTCATAATTTCCTCAGCTGATCCTATCAGTCTTTTCTGTATTTGTCTCATAGAATTTGCCTCAGTTTTCTTTGCCATTTTTGTGTCTTTTTCTCTCAATGGACTGTAGCTTTAGAGGACTGAAACTTACGGTCGTTTGTGTTTTATCCTGGCATTCTGGAGACTGAGTACAGCATGACTAGATGGGTGTTTTTTAAACTGAGAGGGAATAATTGCAACCTGGCACATCCTGGATTTTTTTTTTTCTTTTTTAAGTCTAACTGATCTGATATAATGAGAGAAAACATCATTGAACTCCCATAAATAGGTGGCAAGGTCTCTACTATTGCTTCATTCTCTGGGCTGGTTACTTTCAGAAAAGAGAGAAATATTCACACAGCGCATTAGCTCTGGGACTGGAGGGAACTTCATTATTTTTAATGTCTCTTTTTTGTCTCTACATTTACCAGACTAATCCCAATAATGTCTGTTAAACAATTAGTTTCAACAGTATTCTACTCTGCAGTTTTTCTGGAGTGAGTGACCGTTAGAAGGCCTTAGCTTAGAAATGAGTGTCCTAATTGCTTCTGAAAGTTAACAGTAAAAGAAGAAAAAAAGTCCAAATTTCAGAGACATCAGCATCCTTGCAGTCCTGGCTGCTTTTTGTATACCTTTCTGTCCTCCTACCATGGAAAATCAGGGTCAGAAAAAAGATCTTGTGTATTTTGATACCTGCTGATTTAATTTTGTGTTAGGGAAAATTTACTTAATCTTTCCGCAGATCTGAAAAATAAAACACACGAAAAGACATTAAAATGTGGACAGTTGGAGGTTGCGGGTTCGTTCCCTAGTCATTCCACATACGAGAAGTAACCAATCAATGTTTTTTGTGTCTCTTTCTCCCTCTCCCTCCCATTCTTTCTAAAATCAATAAGCATGTCCTGGGGTGAGGGTCAAAAAAAAGTACACAGTTGACTGTTGACCAGCTTTAGGGAGTGCCATAAAACGTGAAGATGTAGATGGACTAAAAATATCGCCTGGCTCACTGTGAAGCCATAGAGTTGGACTACTCCTTAGAAAGAGTGGTGTAGGTGTAGTGGTTCTCAGTGATGTGTGTGCTTGTTCCAGCTGCAATGTCACGTCAAAGTGCTGCCTGAGTTTGACTACACAGCTATTGGTGGAGACCAGTGGATATTCTCTCCTTAAGTCTAGATGTAGTAGAAGGCCCAGTCCCTGACACATTCTCGGTTCAAGGCGGTGGGGGGGGGGGAGGCGGTGCTGTACTTGTTTGGCTGATGAGCAGATTTCTCTCAACGGAATAGTTCTGTACATCCTTTGTGTTTGCAAATGAAAGAAGTGTTGTCAGGGCTCACAGCCTTAGTAACCACTTTATGGGCAATTCCTCACAGCTACCATATCCACCTGTGGAAACAAAGGTATTCTTGAAAAGGATTCATGCACTGTGAGGATGCAAGCTTTTTTTATTTACTGCTTCCTCTTCCCTTCTGCTGGAGTGTAAGATCCTGGTTGTTGTAGCCCTTAGGGGAATAGTATAAGATGACTTTATGGAGGTAGGACAGGGCTTGGACTCATTCAGACTGTTTTGCAAAAATTTTGAGGTTCAGAAACAGAGAAGATGTAAATGTCATTTTTCCCCTGGCTTTTTAAAATTATTTTTAAATTATTAGTATTTATCATTTAAGTATAGTTCACATATAATATTATATTAGTTTCAGGTGTAAAACATAGTTATTTCACATTTATTGCCTTAGCTTTTGCTCTAAACGATAGCAGCTGCCATTTCTCAGGTTAACAGTTTTTCCACATCTCCTTGCTGATAAGAGAGCCTTTGAGAACATCGACTTGAATGAAGTTAACAGCAGTGTGTTCTGGGATGTTTTCCTCCACTGAGTGGACAAAGGAAGTTGGAAAGGGGCTGAGACAATCTAGCTGAGCAGGGCTCCGAAGTCGCACACTCCTGCCTAGGGACACTGGCTGTGCCCCTTCCTTGCTGTGGGATATTAAATACCTTCCTCATCTGTAAAACCTATCATAGTCTTAGTGTAATCATTAAATGAGATAACGTATCTGAAGGATTTAGCACAGTGCTGAGCACATAGTTGACAGATGTTAGATTGGCTATTAGTGGCAATAACGACAACAACAGAGGGAGTTTTGTTGTCTAGTTATCAGAAGCTTCACAAAGGGCAGCAACATCCAAAGGAGGAAGCACAGAGAAACAGCACTGCTGTCTCCATATTGCTATTTTGTTAGGAGTCTGAACTTTAATCAAATGAAAGCATATTAACTACAGACACTCAGCACTGTACCTGCCGGCCTAATGAAGTCTTTGATGTGGTTTGCCCAGGATGCATAGGTGCCCTACCTTTAATCATGGGCAGCCAATGACAGTAACTCACCAGATTCCCTTTCATCTCAAAGTATTCTTATAGCATGATTTTAGAAGGAAATACCCAGGCATATTATTTTTGCCTTTATACAAAATTAGAAACAGGTGAAAGGATGCTATTTTGTGGCCTTTGCCATGAGAAGATGAGTTGCCCAGAGAAAAGAAATGTGTATTTTTCTCCAAATTTTATATATTTCTCTGATCTCCAGCAGTTTTTAAATGAGCTCAGAACTAGGAAACTTAAAAGTTTTGAAACCTGTAGGCATTATAACCTGGAAACTTATTTCTACTCCTTCAAGGAAGATAGTCAAATGCAAGAATGTTATGAATTCATCATTCATTAATCATATAGCCCCACCAGGGAATTTTCTGTTCCTTGCCTTATCCATCATTGAAAAAAAATTCACAAGACCTACATTATTCCATTTATTTTATGGTTATAAATAATCAAATACAATTTGCGACTCTGTGGTTTGTAATGCATTCAGATTGACTTAGAACATGTTGGAAAAGAACAGGCTTGGTTGGTACTTGAGGTTTGCTAAGGACTGGAATTCCCCAGGCAGTTCTTCCTCATTATGTAGGGCACAGTTATGCAGCAGAGACCTCTCCGGAAGCCCAGGGGAAGGCCTCCTCTCATTAGGCATGTCCCAGGGAGCACCTGTGACGGGCATGTATGATGCAGTGCAGATCTGCAGGCTAGGAGAAGGAGGATCAGGATTTTAAAAGTGGAAATCTTTTGAGTCATCTTAGCTAGAGATTTTTTAAAAAATCTCCAAATCCTTAAGTGCAGAAAAGAAATAGAGGATGAGAATTCAAAACTGAATATTGTTGCTATGAATTGGTAGAGACAGCAATATGGTCAAGGTCTGTTTTTCACAGCTGAGTTCACACTTATTTCAGGGCTGGGGGAAAATGTGTGCTTGAAATAAATATGAACTCATTCAGAGATTGTAAGCATGATATATTAATGGAGTTTTTTTTTCTTTTGATATTAAGAGCTTCATTCAGAGTCCAGCCTCCCTGCCTTGCCTGCTTAAGATCCTCTAGCAAACTGGAGAAAGGTGTTTATTCTCTTTTGCTTTCCCCACGGCCAACTTTCAAACATTTCCCACCTGCCCTGTTGGCTGGTGTACATGATTCTAATTAAGTCATCGCACATTCAGGGTATCTCCTTTGATGACAGAGCCATGCCTAGGGAGACTGTTGAGCTAATGACACAGTCATATTCCTGAGGCCCCATCCGTGGCACCTAGGCTGCTCTGCTGTTGGTACCAAGCCCCTACAGTGAAACTATAGGCTTTGTTCAGATATTGTTCACATGAGCAGGTGAGTGATCCAAGAAAATTATTGGCCTCCTTAAAGCATTAATAAAATTTAAGGGTGTCTTTATACCATGTACTCTATCAGGGCTGTAGTCACAGCATCTATCTCCTTGATATAGCAAACACTAACTACCTTGGTAGATTAAAAAAGCCAGAGTTTGAAGATTATTCTGATTTAGCTGACCTTGTTCACTGGGGTGAGAGCCCTTGGACCCTGGATCCTTTATTTGACTACAACTCTTGAATTAGTACATTGTGCCTTGAGGTGTCTTGTCTTAGGAGATGTGAGGCCAGTAGTAGAGTCTACCTTATCTCTGTCAGTATCTTCTAGATAAGAGATAATCCCCAGTCACCTTCAGAAATTCCTCCTCTCTGCTTTTTCTCACCCTCTCCCCCAGCCTGTGCTCTGAGATCTAGCATCATGAGCATTTGACCAAAATGCCCTTGCCTCACCACCTTGTGGAGCCAAATAAGTAAGTATAACTTTATAATTAGATATTCTTACACTTGTCCTTATAATGCCGATCCCCATTCCACCTTCCCCTATTGCCATGTATCTCCTCAAGTCTAGGGTGTCTATGTATGCAAGCAAATAGTTACCACTTGTCCTATTTAGCTTGTCTTTTACTTATGTGCTCTGGTTCTGACCCCATTTGAAAGATCCTTTATGCTGAGAAGTTGCATGTGGCAGGAGTGCTTATGTTAAATGATGCCTGCATTTCTGATCTAGGCGGTGCCAGGAGTGGCAGGCTCTGAGCCTTCCTTGAGTTCATGACTTTGACCCCTCCCTGCATAGGTCTCAAAGCCAACCATGACATTTAGCTTGGGGCAGATATCATTTTGATTAGCCCTGTGCCAATCAAATAAAAAAAAAACAACAACAACCATTACAAAAAAAATCTTTTTTCATCAAGAACAGTGGCATTCTGCTGCATATTAATTCATGTAAGTTGATACCTGATATGGTCACCAGTGCCCCAGTACTAACTACAGCCAAAACAGAGTCCCACCAGGGGCTTAGCTAGCACGCCTGGTTACAGACAACTGCCCCCGGTAGAGGGCAGAGATCATCTGGCTGCTTAAAAACCCTTAGCAAGTCTCCTTTTTGCTCTGGGTGTTTGTTATAAATTCAGTCGGGTTCCCCTAAAATTCATATGTTGAAGCCCTAACCATAGTGTGACAGCAGCTGGAGATGGGGCCCTTAGGGAGGTAATTAGGTTAAATGAGGCCATAAGGGGGCCCTCATCTGACAGAACTGGTGTCCTTATAGAAGAAGAATAGACACCAGTGATCTCTCTCT
Source organism: Micronycteris hirsuta (assembly GCA_004026765.1). Lineage (NCBI taxonomy): Eukaryota > Metazoa > Chordata > Mammalia > Chiroptera > Phyllostomidae > Micronycteris > Micronycteris hirsuta. The sequence goes on along the minus strand of PVJI01009799.1, from coordinate 43,100 downwards.
CTCTCCGCGTTCCCACCCAGAGAAAAGGCCATGTGAGGGCATGCTGAGAAGGAAGCCATCGACAAGCCAGGAAGAGAGGCCTCGCCAGACACAAACCCTATTGGCACCTATATCTGGAACTTGCAACCTCTAGAACTGCCAGAAAATACCTTTCTGTTGGTTAAACCACCCAAGCTATGGTACCTGGCAGCCCAAGGCTGTGATGGCAGCCCAAGTGGACAGGTGCGCTCCTTAGCTGTTTGTATGTGGCAACTGGTAGGTGGCAGGGCAGAGCTCAGGCCCTGACTGCAAGCATATGGGTTTTCTGATGCCAGGGTCTTGAAACACAAATAAAGGGATAATAAGTAACCCCTTGCCCTTGAACAGGAACTTGTCTCTTTCAAATGGCTTTCATATGGATATTTCATTTCTTTCTTTTTTTAAATCTTTATTGTATTCTTTTCATTACCATTTAGTCCTCTTATACTTCCCTCCCTCCGGCAATCACCACACTGTTGTCCATGTCCATGAATCCTTTTTGCCCAATCCCGCCACCTCCTAACCTCCCCCGCCCCAGCTATCATCCTTTTATGACCCTGTGCAGGAGTCAAGGCACTTTATTGACATTTTACAGACGATGAAACTGAGGTATAAAAAGACTGTGTAACGTATGCAATCTGTTTGAAGTCCCCCTGAAAGTTTGTACTCCAGCTATCCAATTCAGTATTCTTCTCACTATGCAAGACTTTCTCTAAGTGGATTAGGCCAAAAGACCTATGTGGGCTGGCAAAAATTGTAGTTCTTTTCTGTGTTTTTCAAAATCCGTATGATGGCCAATTTACCTCAATTCGCATTCGTAGACTAGCTGGAGAGAAGCCATGAAAGGGCTCAGTGGGGTCACTTATGATATAATACGAAGGGCACTGTGATTACACAGGACAGAACTGACCAATGAGGAAGGTTGAACCTCCGGTGGCAGCTGCTAGAACCCCCTGCAGGATGCCCTTGGACTGGTTGACTGTCCTGGAAGCTCTCTACTTTGCTGGTCCCTGTTAGCATTTCTTTGATTTTGTCTTTTTTTAAATTGAATTTATTGGGGTGATATTAGTCAATAAAACCATACAGGTTTCAATTGTATAACTCTATAACGCATCATCTGCACACTATTCTTTTCTATCAGGAGGGCCTGAGGGTCTATTTAAAAGTGCTTGTTTTCTTCACTCTCACTGCAGACTCTCAGCGTGGCTGAGTGCCTTCCCCAGGTGCTGCACAACACCTCCTGTTGCTCTCTGCTCAGACTCACTACATACTTTTCCTAGCAGGATGCCTTCCTCCCCACAGGTGCACAACAGCAATGGGACCCCTCTGGAAGCACATCATTTTTATAGCAGCTTTAACTGTACATAGGTGTCCAGAGTTGCACAGAGTAGCACCCCAAATTCACTCCAGCCTCTTCCACATCTTGAGAAGGACAGCCTCCCAGGTCTGCTTTATTTTCCCTTCAATAATTCTGCCTGTTTGGGGCTTGTATCCATCTTGTCTAAAGCAGCGATTGAAGTCAGACACTAGGGAACTCAACTGCCTGGGTTTGAACCTGGCTCTGACATTAATGGCTTGCATAACTCTGAGCAAATTACTTAATCTTCCTACTTCTAAATCATTCTTACCTATGAAATGTGGATAAAAGTAACACCTCTTCTTAGGGTTGCGGTAAGGGCTAATATGTAAAGTGTTAGCGCTTATGTACCAGAACAGGGCCTGGTGTATAGCTAGTTCCATGTAAGCGTTTGCTATTATTATCGCCATCACCAGTGTTTATCTGCTAGTTTCCACTGAGTCAAAGCTTGCTTGGTGTATGTAGAACATTTTCTTATATAACTAATTTTCCTGTCTGCATTGGTCTGTAATATGCACTGGGATTATTATCAAGCTTATGCTCTAACTCTTGGTCCTTCTGGTTTTAATTTTGTTACCTTCCTTTTTAGTTACTCCTCAATTTACATACTTTAAAAAAATTACTCCCTTTACATGCTTTCCTTCTAAATAATTTTCAAAATACAAAGTTGGCAAGATTTATTCCAGTGATAACCCTGTTATCTCTCATCCTCTTCTGAACACCCACTGCACTCATATCCACTCATGCATCATCACACATAGATCATCACACTACCTCACGGACATTCTCAGGTCCAAGGTCTATGTCTTATTCCTATCCTGAGTCCCGCACAATGCTTTGCATGCAGAAGGTATTCAGAAATTAAATGAACGGGTTTGTTCCCATGTTATTTGTTCATTACATCTCCGTGTCCAACATATTTATCTCTAACAATCATCAAGTCAATACCATTGGTACTGAATATAGTTAATGTTCACCTGATGATACTAAAACCCACCCACAGACAGATGTATGCATCATATTACCTTTTTTTTTGATGCTGATTGCCACCATAGCTAAGCTTCTTTCTCCTAATTTGGCCACTAGCATGCCCACCTCTCAACTAGAAGGCAAGCTTCCTGAGAGCAAAAATCTTATGGAGCTTGTGTACCAATATGTCTCTGGTAATTAGGATAGTGAAGTGGTAGACATTGTTAGTTGCCTACCTATCAATCACTGTTGGCCCTGTTGCCTCATTTACAACCATGATTTTTGTCTGGTATCTAGTAACCATATGCTCAGAAAAATTTGGCCTCTCACCCTGACCAAAAGTGATCATTGTAATCATTCTAAGTCAATCCTAGGTTTTCTTATTCTTGTTGCTAGCAATTGATTCAGGAATGGACATGCTCTATGCTTTTGCAACAGTTGTCCTTGCTCCTAGAAAGAGCATTGGATGCCTGGATCCGTGGCAACTATCTTGGCATCATGAGGAAGCTAGCTCAAGACTACCCAAAGATGGCAGAGTGGGAAGGACAGACTGTGGGGCCTTGACAACATCATTGAGCTACTGCTGATAAAGCAAACTTGGAATCTTCTCATCCACAGATTTCTGATGTGAGATAACACATTTGCATAGTTGTTTAAGCCACTCTTGATTGGGTTTTTATTTTTTTACAATTGAAAGCATCCTGAATCAGGAGGCATGCAATAAATATTTAACTTACTGATGAAACCTGCCTTAATTCATGTCACATTGGTGACTAAAGCTCTAAATGTTGAATAGAAGAGATAGCAAATTCTGATGGAAAAAGACATCAACATCGTTTAAGTAATCAACAAAACTGACTTGTTTAAGGTCTTGACTTTGATGGGGGAGGAGATTCTAAGTCTTTAAAAATAACACTAAGAGCAAATTTTCCAATAGCTTTGTATTGTCACTTTTTATTTGAGTTATAGATTTAAATTTGCCAGAGCTCAAAGTGCTGTACTTGCTAAGGTAGCCCTGGAGGGTGAGCTTTTGCTCTGGCCAGTGTTGTGGCAGGATTGGGAGCCATCTGCCAGAGCTGCGAAAGCACCAGTCCCTGGGGAAGGCTGCTGAGGTACGTGGTCATATCAGGTCACCTGTGGGGCTGCCACTAATGGAACTACGTGGCAGGTACCATTAATGGGTGTGGTATTCCATCACTTGCCTTTGTGACCATTTACAGCATAGATGAGATCATTTTTATTCTCTTTTTACATTGTCAGGTATACTTTACCTGCCTATATAACCTGCATGTGTTTGGACAGCCACAACATTGTCCCTGAGGGAAGCGGGATCTGGCATACGGCATAGCACTTCCTTCAGTCTGTTCTGATCTACTCAGCAGAAGGACTTCTGATGACTGGTCTACCCGAATCTTTGCCTTCTCATCTGGATTACTGCAGGGACCTTATATTGACTTGACTCTTGTTCTGACTCATTCCACTCCATCCACTGCATTGGTACATGGAGTGAACTATGTATGGCTTCACTGCTTACTGTTCTTTCATGGCTTCTCATCATCTGTAGACACATGTAAGCCCCTTAGTCTGTCCTGTGAGGCCTGGCTCCATCTGTTCTCTGCCCCTCTCTCTAGTTTCTCACCTCCCCCCTGCCGTAGCATATAGAATATGACATGTTCCTAAAGCTTCCTCAGTGCCTTTCCCACTGCTTTCTCCTCTGGCATGTATCCCCCTTGCCCTCCCTGTACAGTCTTTTCTGAAACAGGTCCATAATCCCCCTGCAGACTTAGAGTCCACCTTTTCTCTGCTCTTCTTCCATCTCGTCACTATTATCATACTAATTGCCTTTCATATGATGGTTTCTTTCTCTCTTCCCCTCACTATGTTCTGAGCATCCTATGGTCAGGACTTGGTCCTGTCTACTTTTGTATCACCTACATCCAGCACAGGGCTTAGCACATACTAGGTGTACACCAGCTGTTTTTATATTGAATTGAAGTAAATTAAATTGGAAAAAAGGAGTGCAAATGAAACACCTGCAGAAATTTCTGATGCGAATAGGCCTGTTGTAGGCTTCTTCCCTTTGTCAGGAGCCTGGGGACCCAGGAAATGAACCAAATATTAACTCTTACGCAGATTAGTGCCTGGATGTAAATGTTCAACAGAGAAAGAGAATTTGGGAAATTGATTCAACAGGTATACAGAGGCAACTATTGACTGATCCCCAAATAATCATATGCCCTGGATTCTGGAAGGGTGGTCTCCCAAGGATCCTGTAGATCAAATTCTTTCCAAGTGTCTTTCTTCCAATGGATAACGGGATCTTTCTCACTTCTTAATTGAAAACTGGTTATCCCTTTGTGAGGAAGGAAAAATACTAAGCAACCAAGAAATTTGAGTGAGATTCATTTTTTTGTCTTCTCTCTTCATGGTGACCAATAGTGTTCACTTTGAAGTTTCTGTAAGCTGGATGAGTCGAGGTTCCTTTGAGTAACTTTGTTTTCCTAATCTACACATTTTTCAAAAAAATATACATTCCCTTTTGTGTAGTTACCATGACTGAACTCAGAAAATATAACTAGAAAGATGGTATTTTTATATAGAAACATTTGCATTAGAGCTTAATAAAGGACTACTACAGCAAATAGAAGAAGAGAAAGGTAACGTGTGATTGATGCTTTTGCCTTAGCTGCTTGTAGGCAGTCTGTCTGTCTCTGAGAGGACAGTGTACACATAGTTTGGCTGGTGAGGATACAATTAAAAGGCCTGGGGAATGCCCAGATACCCTTCAGCGGTGTGTCACCTTTAGGAAAGCTATACAACATACTTCAGTTGCTTACAGAATTTTTGCAGAAGAGTTTTTTCAGTTTCCTTTGGTGAATTGGTTTACAGATAGTGAAGGAAGGGAGGGAGGGAGGGAGGAAGGAAGGAAGGAGGGAAGGAAGGAAGGAAGGAAGGAAGGAAGGAAGGAAGGAAGGAAGGAAGGAAGGAAGGAAAGAAAACCATGATGATAAACAGTTGTCATGTGCTTTAGTTCCCAAGCATGAAATTGGGGCTCAGGCCAAAAGAGTGAATTTTCTTTGGGTCTAGGCCAGCGAAACAAAGCCCCCAGAATCCAGTCTTTGGATATGTCATTATCTAACAAGCCAAAGGAAATGGATGACATGTGATGTCGACAAAAGGAGTTAAATTTTCATCTATAATTTATGTGAACAACAACTCACAGTTAAAATACCTATGAATATCAGTATCAAATTGTCCCACTGTGTGGATGATGAGAACAGAGACACAATGCACACAGATCCTGTGCAGGAAAAAGGAGTTTGGTCTGGATACCCTGGCAAAGATCATTAATTTTGCTATGCTTTGATTTAGTGTTTGCATTAATGTATTCTAGTATGTCTGAGAATATGAAAGTAACACCTGGTGTGCTCTGTGCAACTGCTTCTCTACTTCAGGAGGAAAGCCAAAAGGGACACACAGCTGAATCTGAAACATCATTATAAATAGGCTCCAGGGAATTAACTCCTCAGATTTCTGAGAATCAAACAAAATCAGAGAAAATACACAAATACATGAGTCTTTCTTACATACAAGACATACTTTTAAGGAAATATTATGCTCAGAAATTTGTTTTGATGCAGTTTGGAAACCAAATCAGGTTTTAACTGCATGGTTTTTTGTTTTGTTTTGTTTTGGTTTTTTTTGCTTGTGAATGCCCTTAAAACACACACACAGAGAATTAGCAAGCAGAACCAGTGAGGCAAATTGAAAATGCTCATGTTCAGAGGTTTAATTTTGCTGATATCTCAAGACTGCCAAAAGGTGAGTATTCCTTCTAGCATTTCTGCCCACCAGAACTCGGCACACCAGACTCTATGTCTTTGTGAAGGCATGAAGGTGAAGCTGTTGACGAGATTCCTTGAAGCAATGGTCCAGCTCCCAGTGCCTCTGAGATCAGCATTCCCTTCTTTTTGTGTAGTTGAGAGCTGGCAACTCACAGGGTTAGCTTATTACACACAGAGTCTCTGAGAAAAAAAGGCAAGCCAAGAAGCCATTTCCTTGGAGACCTAGAAACACAGCATCCTGATGATAAGAAAAGCTGCTAGATTACTTTACATTTATGATATTTCCTAGATCTGCATCAAATATAATAAAGATATATTGACTATTTGGATTTTCTTGCACAAGAATATCCAAAATCCATTTCATCCTTTTATTCAATCTTACGTTTAAAAGTATTAGCAGTTCAGTTTCATTCAGATCTAGCTGGCCTCTGCCCCCTACCGCTCCCTGCCCCCGTTGGAATGCTTCACGCGTGAGAAGATAATCACACTGTACCATTTTCCTTGCCATACTTATTTTACAAATGTATTGACAACTCTGATGGACATTTCTAAGATGTAATATGACTAAGAGACAAGTCACCATTTCCCCCTGGTGTCTTGAAGGACAAAATAGTTTCCTGTTTGTCACATTTTCAGGGCCAGAAAGTCCTGCTAGAAATCTCTGCCTTCACCTGAAAATGAAGGTGCTAGTATGCAATCCATGAATTTAATATACATTGAAACTACATTCCTGGCACAACGAGAGTGATGAGTATTCAGCTGGTGTTCTCAGGTGCAATAGGAAAATGCCATGGTCTGTTGAGCTCGCGTTCTGGCTGATTCATACACTGCTAACTGCTCTTTGGAGCTCTGCCAGAAAAAGTATAAACAGCAAAAGAACTTACTCTATAAGTATCTGTCTTTTTGCCAAATCATACAAGGAAAATGTGTTTCAGAAAAAAAAGATAGAAGGGCGTATTTTTATTATGTGTATGCTCATCAGATTCCAGATCTGTGAAATCATTAAAGACAATGTGAAGTATTTAAGATCAGCAGCAGTCACCTTGGTCACTGATTTACAAGATTAAAACCACTCTGAACTGAAGATGAAGGTGCATTAATAAACAAGGGCTCCTGAAAGAATCCTTGGTGATTACTTGCTGTTTCATTCAGTGAGGCGCTCAACATCTCAAGGAATGATGTCCGCCTGTAAGTGAGGAAGAGGCGTGTATGCTCCACAGTGTCCCTAGGAAATTGATAGGGTTGTTTATTGGTCATTGTGTAGAGCCCTGGAAACTATCAATACTTCAAAGGACATATATGCGTGACCCATAGATACGGGCAATAATGTGGTGATGACCAGAGGGATGGAGGGCGGGACAGGAAGTGGGTAAAAGGGGAGGGAATGTGGACATCTGCAATAGTGTCAATAATAAAAATAAATAAAAAATAAATAAATAAATAAATAAATAAATAAATAAAGAACTATCAGTACTTGTTTGAAAGTCTCCGGCATGCATTGGACCAGAGGCTGGACAAGTTTTCAAGCTAAATATGCATATGAGGGCCTTCCCAGTGTTAAGGAAAACTTTCTCATTATTCCATGCCTGGTTGCTTTTGTAACTCATAGCTCCTGAACACAGAAAATTCCTAGCACCAACATGGATGGAGTGGGATCTCTGTCATCTTCCCCTCCGTCGGTACTCATTCCTGCCATGCTCCATTCTGACCGTTTATGGATATGAATGCCTTTAATCTTCCTAACAACCTCATCAGTACATACTGTCATTATCCCTGTTATATACAGAGGCAGAAACTGAGGCTTTCAGAGGTTGAGTAACTTGTAGAAGAAGTTCTCACAGCCAGTTTGTGGTGCAGACAGGATCCAAACACAGCTGGTTGGCTTTCAATAGCAGAACCAGCCTCCTGAGAGCCAAACGCAGACACCTGGTGCTGTTTTAACATAGCCAGCTCTTACCCTTGGGTCACGCAACTTGAGATGATTTCCTTTTGTATGATCTCTTCCAAAATGCACAATTTTGGAGGAAAAGCCAATCTCCAACCCATAGAACCTTTGTTTAGCATTATTGTAAATGAAATGTTATGGTGGCTGCATCATCAGTACACATAAAAACGACAAGAGGAGAATGGGAGATGCTATGTTGAAGTCAGTTTTAAAGAAGAGATGTCTGAGTATACGAGGTCTGTCCAGAAAAAGTCCAGCCATCATTAGTATGACAAGAACAGTTTGTGCAACATCAATATAACCTGGCAGCCAAGAAGAGTGGACTGGAATAAGCCTGTGTGAACAATGACAACTTCACGGTACTAGTCAGTGGGGGCAGCAGATGCCACTGAGTGAGCATGTGCACTGTGTGGCCGTCGCATTCAAAATGACTGAGTAAGTAGAGCAATGAATCTGCATCAAAATTTGTGTTAAGCTTGAACATTCCTCCACAGAAACTATTCAGATGATTCAGAAGGCTGCAACCAGGGGCAGCTGGTGACTGGCAGCTTCATCGTGACAACATGCCTGCTCACACATCACATCTCATGCAGAGTTTTTTGGTGAAACATCAAATCATGCAGGTGATTCAGCCTCCTTACAACCCAGATTTGGTGCCCTGCAACTTCTGGCTTTTCTCAAATATGACAAGCAGCTGATGGTGATTGGGAGAACTGTGTGACTTCCCAAGGTGCCTACTTTGAAGGAGACTGAGGCGTCATTGTCCTATGTACAATGTTTCTTGTATCATGTATGTACTTCAATAAATATCTCTATTTTTCATATTACATGGCTGGATGTCTTCTGGACAGATCTTGTACATGTGTTTATGTGTATGAAGCTTACCAGGGCCTCAGGGTCAGAAGAATTATAAATGTTCCTTTGAAGATATCCCATTTGGTGCCTGGAGTGTGGCTAAAGTTCAGGGAACTATAAAGCCCCGAATGCAGGTGAGGAAGGCAACAACTTCATCCATGTTTATGCTGCAAAACTCCTTCAGGATAAAGTCCTTCTACCTCCATGCATGCTTCGTAGCCTCAGTGATTTTCCACTGTGCTGAATGGTGGTGGGAGTGTCTATTTGATGACTTCCAGGGGTTTATACGTCTCTCGTTACTGAAGAATCCCTGGATTTTTAAGGGTCAAAAACCACAGTTACTCATTACAACATCTTGAGGCCACTGTACATGCCAGCAATAGCTGAGAACAACCAAAATGTCCCACAATGGTCCTCCCCAAACCTCAGTCCAATACTACATTCAATCCAAAGGTAAGAGCTTTTCTAGACTTGAGGGGTCAGTATAAACATTCTGTTATACAAACTGATTACATTTTAACTTTTGGTTTCAAATAAGTTCTGGAAAATGTGTAAAAATATTCTGGAGCATGGGAACCCATTCCAATATAGCTGCTCTAGGGTCAGAGCAGATGTTCTACTGTGGGAGGATTTGGGTGGCACAGTGAGGCCAACGGGCCAAGCTGCTTCTGGCGTTCATAGGTGAGGTCAGTGATCACCTATGCACAGGGGCCAAGCTGCTTCTTGTGTTCATAGGTGAGGTCAGTGATCATACTTACTGATGGTAACTCGGATATTTTTAACTGACAAGTCTAGGGAGGTGGTTATGTGATCCAATGAAAACCTACTCCATGAAATTTGGAACTCAGTGTGTACCCCACTTCAGAGACCCATGTAAATGGAAAGAGCTACAGCGATGAAGCTGAACTCTGTGCCAAGGACAACTGGGTGCTACCCCCTTTAATCCTCGTACCAACCCAGAAGTGGAAATATTTGTCAGCTCTAGCTACAGAAAGGAAAGCAGGGATCAGCAAGACGAAGTGACTTCCTTATGGTGACTGTTTTCTCTTGCGTGAAAGCCCAGGCTCTGCCATTGTCTCTCACTGAGGTTGGATCTCTATTCAGTCTCCTCTTCTCGCTTTGCGTGTTACAAAATTGGGAATTCTCACCTGAGTTTAGAGACAAAAGAAGGCCTCCTTGACCATGCACCTCAGGGGAAAATCTTGAACTTAGTGCTACGCCCTTAGAATGTAGACTGGATAGGTGGTTGTTTTGGTTAATGATCTTCAGTCTCAATGACCTTTCAAACTTGACTTTGTCCAATTGTATAAAAATGGCAAAATGTTTGCTTTGGACATGCAGTGACAAAATGGAACTTAAAATTTATAGAAATTACTCCATGTAGAATTTGAATAAAAAATCAAAGAAAATATGGCAAGGCTTTGGTAAATCCAATTCTCATTCTTTTGCCTGCATTTCAATGTTCTGGTGTTGCCTTATATTCCTTTCTACCTTCATATAACAACTTAAAGAAATTACTGTACTATTTTGTAAGTTCACTCATATCAGGAATAACATGATTTGATAGATTATTATTCTATCAAACATCCAGCTTTTTCTTCATAGTTTGAAAGAGCCTGTCAGTATTCCCAAAATGTTAATGCTAAACCAGCCCTAAAGAGAAACACATGCCCAGGGCTAAAGCAGCAAGTAGACTGAGCTAATTAGAACTAAGTAAAAGGCCAAAAGGGAAATATACACATATATGCACATACTTGTGGATACACACACATATGTGTATGTATGTCATCATTTTATAGACATATGTAAAATGTTTTTGTATGCGATTTTGTGACTTTTTGTGGAACTTAAGTTGGAAGCAAGCTGATAGAATTTCTGCATTAAGTAAAACAAAACAAAACAAAACAAAACAAAACAAAACAAATGTCTTACATGTTTAGAAATTCCTGAGGGAACTTTTGCTCCTTAATGTTTAGGGGCAGTTGCCTTCTCACTGGACTGGAAATGAAGAAGCTGAGTCCTGATTAGATTGTTTGAAATATTTTAGCTCAGTGGCTGGGTCGACCTTGGCTCCTTTCCTCACATGGGAGGTGAAGAGTTGGGGCTTTTAACAAACTTTCTGGCTCTAAAAATTCTAAGTCTCTAATTTATGGAAATGCACTGGGTGTGAACTCTCCTGCTGCTGCTGCTGTTGTTCGTGCCCCTGGCTGGTTCTTTCCTCGGATGGTGGAGGTCCGTGCACACCAAGTTGCTTTTCCCTGTCCTGCATTGCTGCCCCTCACTCCCCAGGCGGCTGCTGTGGGGAGAACCCTGGAAGGCAGGACTGTGCGTGGGGCTTCTCAGTGCTGGTTGAGTCCTCAATGTCTGAGCCAGTGAACCCCAAGTCCATGCGCCCCATGCCACTGAAGTGTTACTGTCATGAGGTCATTCTCTCGCCACTTAAAATGTTAACGTTCCATGTATCTACATGGAAAGTCACAAACATTAAAAATAAACCAAAGTATATCATTCAGGGTACTAACAAGGACCAGATGGCTCACTCAAATTAAAAAGTTTCCAAGAAGGTTTACTTACAAAGAGACTCTATGACACTGTGGGGAAGCACAAAGAATACTGCAGTAACTTGGAGTTAATAGCAGTGGAGGAGCTACCATGACTAAGGCCACAAGGTGGGGAGAGGTGTCCCAAATTTTTAAGACTCTTCTGGAGAGGAGCAGCAACATTTGCTTGAGCCACATAAATAGCCCAAAGCAATGCCTTAGAAAGGGAGCCAAGGGGAATAAATAACCTGAGTGTGCTCCCCTCCCTCCTTCTTATCTTCTGCCAAGTCTCCTCCTTGGCTAAACCCAACTGGAAGCCAACAAGAGGAGAGACCATTGATAGAATCCATATTCATCAGTCTGCTGAGGCAGGAAGGAGGGTTGAGAAGGGCAGAGAGTGGATCTGAAGGACCAAAGAGAAGACTTCCAGCACACAAGGAAAATAAACACAACTTAGAGGCAAAATGGTTTTATTAGATAACTATAACCTTAAATCACTAGTTATGTAAAAATAATATCATATTCATTTAGCCTTCTGTTATACCAACTTGGACAGTAGTTCATGTGACCTAGACTGGGAAAAAAGATTACTCATGTGTATCAAACAATGACATCAAAATGTAATGGATGAGAGTGACTGTAAGTGAAAAGGGACCAAAAATTGACTTCCTGGTCAGCAGAACCAGAAAAATACCAGTGAGTGTTCATGTGCCTGTGGAAGCAATATGCTGGTCAGAGATTAGTGTGGGGCTCTAGAAACAGAAAAGGGATCTTCGAAATAAGGTTTTGGTACTACTTATTTCAGCACTGAATGAGAGAGAGTACTCTGGCCAGAGGAAGGAATAAATGCTTGGTATCCTGTTGCAAAGAGAGAGAGAGAGAGAGAGGAAAGAACAGCTCTCTCTGATCTGGCTTTATTTGTAGTGTGGATGTGAAGTGAGAATGTTCTGAGATGACCTCCTTTGTCTGAGATCGTGGTTAGACTTTTCGTGACAAAAAGCGCATTAGTGTTCTGCTTGTGTTCTTCACATCTTTGAGTCAGCCTGCTCCTCCGTGATGGATCTGCTTTCATATGCTGACCATTTAGATTTCTAACTCTGCAAGGCTGGGGACCGGAGTGTGAACCTAGACATTCCTGAAGTTCTTGGAGAGCCAAGCTGCCATTTCCCTGGTGGTGTTAGAAGCATTACCTTTTTACCTTTGGGAATTTTCAGCTAATTCTTGTCTAATGTCACTTTCGTAAATGCTTTGCATTACATCTTCATGACCCTCTGAGAATGATGGTTGTATTCTCCTTTTTCTTTCTTAAAGATTTATTTATTTATTTATTTTTATTTATTTTTAGAGAGAAGGGAAGGGAGGGGGAAAGAGAGGGAGAGAAACAGCAATGTGTGGTTGCCTCTCTCATGGCCCTCACGGGGACCTGGCCCGCAACCCAGGCATGTGCCCTGACTGGGAATCGAACCAGGACCGCTTGGTTCCCAGCCCGCGCTCAATCCACTGCGCTACACCAGCCAGAGCTGTATTCTCCTTTTTCAATGGCTATAGAACAAAGGTCAGAAAAGAGAAGTCAATAGATTAAGGTTACTTAACCAGTGGGTTGCAGAGAAAGGTCTTGAAGTCAGGCCTTCTGACTAAAATAGTGTTACTAGTAGCAATAGCTTAAATGCACTAAGAAATGACTATGTCCTAGGCATTTTTCTAAGAGTTATATAATCACTAACTCTTATAGCTCTCAAACGACTCTATGAAGATTATTATTCCCATTCAGCATGTGAGGAAAATACATCCAGAGAACTAAGTAGCTTTCCCAAGGTCACACATTACTAGTGCAGTGAGTTTTCAACTCCAGGCAGTCTGAGTGCAGAGGCCACCATTCCTGCACAATGCCTTAAGGTCCAGACTGGAGTCTGGGGGAGCGAGAAGGCATCAGTGGGCAATGGAGTAGTGGGGACAAGTCAATTCAGACTAAGGCAACTGGTAGGGGCTTGATGAACTCTGATGTTAATTGCAGATCTTAACCAATCATTTATTTTTTAGCTCTCTGAATTGCATATGGCTTACCTTGTCTTTCAGATTATTTGAGAATTGAAGTCCAGCCCTTGTTACTCCTTTGGATGAACACTACAGGTTCAAGAGGTCACATTACTAAAAACAGAAACTTGTTGCTTTGCTATGTTTGTTTTGGGGGATCCTAAATGTCATTTATGGTATTTATGGAACCAGGAAGTGCTAACATAACAGGAATGTGATGGGCAGAGTAACCTGATACTAAAGAAACCAGGAAGTCCTGGAAACTATTGAAAAAGATGATTGTTGAAACATTTCTACTTGACTTTTTTCCCCGCAGTCCAATTAAAGCATTAGTTTGCGAGAGGTTTTGGCCAAGCATACAACTAGCAATGCATATTAACTTTCATGTGAGTAATGCTAGAGGCAGATAGTAGAGCTTCTAGCTTGTGTTCAAATTACAAACTCTATTTCATTGCTCCTTCTTTTTGATACAAATGTACGTGAGAGCACTATTTTTCTCATTTCAGTACTGTGAACTTGTTTCTACATGAGTGATACTATAAGATTTTAAATAATAGAACCTGTCAGCACCTTGTGGTGTGCTGTCCACCATGTTGACCACAAGCCACGTGTGCTGTTTACATTTAAACTACATAAAATTAAATACAATGAGATTTCAATTCATTACTTGCACCAGCCACATTTGAAGGGCTCAATAGCCTGCTGTGGCTGGCATTGGCTGGTGACTACCGAATTGAACAGGGCAGATACAGGACACTTTCATTGTCACAGAAAGCTCTATAGGGAAGACATACATAGAGCCCGATCTCAATTGGGATGAAGAGGCAAACGTTAAAAGTGGGTGGATGTGATATATTTATAAACAATGGAATACTATTCATCCATAAAAAGGGGAAAAAAAGTCTTGCCACTTGTGACAACATGGATGGACCTAGAGGGTATTATGCCAATGGAACTAAGTCAGACAGAGAAAGACAAATACTATATGATTTCACTTATATGTGGAATCTAAACAACAAAACAAAAGTCATAGATACAGAGGACAGGTTGGTGGTTGCCAGAGGGGAAAGGGGTTGGAAGCAGGCAAAATGGTTAAAGGGGATCAATTGTATGATGATAGATAACTTGACCTCTGGTGATTGTAGGGTATACAAAGATAGAATTATTGTACACCTGAAACTAATATTATATACAAATTTTACCTCAATTAAAGGAAAAGGCAGGCAGAAAGGGTGTTTACTTGGAAAAAGACCATTTTGCTGGACTCATGAGTAGAATGGAGAAGCATTTGTAAAACTCAGGGAGCAAGCAAGCTCTGGAAGACTCTATATCTTGTTCTCTGGAAGCCAATTATTTATATTCCATGTACTCTCTGTGCTTCTGCTCTCTTATTCCTTGTTATGTTACTACTGCATGTTAGGAAGTTAAAGCCTGTATCAGCCACACAAATAGGAACCAGGAGAACAGGCTTTGGGCTACAGCTGGATCTGATTATTTAGTAGTAATAGTAGTAGTAATACTCAAAAAGGAGACCTCCAAGGGGAGCTGGAACTTAGGAGAAGGGATAGAGAAACCTCTGTTACCTGCCCTTCACCTCGTCTGAAAATCCCCTTCAAGAGTGGAACCCAGAGATTCTGGATTCCATCCCTTTATCAGAATCTGTGTTCTCTTCCTAAGAAGCCACATGGCCAGCATCTTGGAAGCTCTGTCTCTACCAAGTTGAAATGGGCTGGGGGTAATTCCCATAAAGCAATAATTCTCTCAGCTTTGACTGTACATTAGAACCATCTGGAAACTTTTAAAAGTCTGTACCTTGGACTAATTGAATACAAATCTTTGTGGTGGATGCCAGGCATTAATGTTGTTTTAAACTCCCAGGAAATTCTAATGAGCGGGTAAGACTGAGAAACTGTTTCTCAGGGAACCTCGTTTGTTCACAGAACAGAGTGACCTAGACACATACTCCACAATCTTTTCTCCTCTCAGTTTGATAATGATAAATACAAAGGCCTTTAATTTATATTAAGATGCTCTGTCTTGACAGCAGTTAAGTACAAAGAACTCAGAGTCAGAAGCTAGGATATTAAAAGTCTAGTCCAAACTTTTCACCAAAGAGCTCTAATCTTACAGAAGATTCTTCTGTGCTGCAACCCGCAGGCATTAGATTTAAAGGGCTCTTATTTCCTTCATGTTGTACAGTGTGCCAAAGATTCTGTTCTATCAGTGTGGGGAAGTTGTACCTTTCATGATGAAGCTGTGGACACACTAAGCATTTGAGGATGCGGAGATCTTTCTCTTTCAATGCTCTGGAGTGTCCAGTGCAATGCCTCTTTTCACACAGTAGGCACTTACTATTGCTGGCCAGATGAGTCTATGTGACAGATGGAATGAGCAGTCTTGTTACAGTCAGTTAAATGCAATACTCCTCTGAGATAGCCAGCCACCTCTAGGCCACCTCTGTCCTCTGTGAGTAGAAGAGTCTGAGTGGTTGTGTGGCATGTGGGACAGAGCTTGGGAACAGGACTCAGGATGCTTCGCCTCATTTGAACTTAACCATGATACATGCCGGGGCTCCCAGAATGCTGCCTTGCTTCATCAGACTGGCTCAAGGACGAGGCACAGCTGAACCTAGCAGTTAACATAGCAGAACCCTAAGCTACTTCAGGATGACTGAGAGACTGGGAACCTCCCCTTTATCTGCTGCTAACTAGCTGTATGACTTTGGTTATAAAAAAAAATCTCTTTGTGTATCAGTTTTTTTATCTTAAAATCAGCTGCTTGGGTCAAGTGATTTTAAGATCCTTTCCAAATTTAAGACTGTATGAAAGAACATTTTCTTTGGAAAGCTATCCTTGTTATTGCTCAATGGCCAGTTCTTTTCAAGGTGCTTGACAATAGATTTTGTGATTATTTCCTCTGTCTTCCCCCTAACTTCCTATGTAGAGAAGTTAAACTTAGACATCTAGGGTTTTTCAGGGTCATTCTGTTTTCCATTTAGAAAATGAAACTAAGTTATTCCATTCCAGCTTGGTCAAGTCATTTATCCTTCAAAACAAAAAAATCTTTAAAATGATAGCTGATGATCCTGAAATTACTCAGGACGTGTTCTTGGGTGTGTACAGTTCAGTTGTCAGGACCTGAAATGGATTTTAACAGTTTCTTTTTTTGCCTTATTTTCTTTTCTCCTATTACAGGGCTCCCCTGGTATGGACTGACATTTAGTGTAATCTGCCAGCAATTTCCCCATCCCTTAATACAGAGCGTTTCAATGTGTGGTCCCCTGTCTGGCAGCATTGACATTATGTTGGAACTTATTAGAAATGCAGTTTTCAGGTGGTCCTAGATCACAGAATAATGAGTCTGTTCTAATAAGTATTAAGGTGATTCTGCTGCATGCTAAATTTGAGAACTACTGTTCTAATAAAAGACAACATTTTTCTCTTACCCTTTTTGCTCTTAATATATTTTCTATTTCCTTATATGACACATTAAAAGACTATGAGGTTTTGTTTCTCTTTAAATATTTTGAAAATTTTCTGCATTGACTTTTCTTATTCTGGCCCTAAAAGACCTATTCATTTCTCTTCTTTATTGAATGGCTTGTTTTTCTTTTTCTCTGGCTTTCTCACAGAATGAGTTTGTTATCTGGCATGAGTTAAATGAAATGCAAACCAATGGGTGGCTGATGAATATTTTTATGAAACTCTAGAGTCTTGCTCGGCCAAGTGTGGCCCTGGCTCAGCAGCAGCAGCAGCAGCAGCAGCATCACTGTGCTGTGTGATTCTACAAAGCCTCTGTGTCCACTCTCTGCCCTGGAATCAGAATTCTGCATTCTCACAATATCTCCAGATAATTAGTCTACCAACTAAAGTTGGAAGTGCACTGCTCTAAAAGAATATTATATACCTTAAGTGGAATGATTGTTTTAGAGTTGAGATAAAGTTGAAAATTTTAGCCAAATAGTAAAATTTTTATCTCTAAGGCAATATATTGTTATATCTGGTAGTGTGAGCTTTATGGTGATGGCAAAGAAGGGAGAGTATACTTTATTTTAAATAAAGGGATTGCCCATATACTAATCAATAAAAATAGGTTTTCACTCTTCTATATAGAATTGTATTTACCTAAGGAAAGAGTCACCAAAAAAGAACATCTGGAGTGGTTAAAGGAAAGATGATTAGAAAGACTTTGCTGCGGCTGTGATACAGACGGATCAGTCGAGGAAATGGCATAAAGAGTGTCACTATAAAGAGATTACAGAGTCGTTCTAGAGGCACATTGGATCCGTGGTAGGAAATGTAGTAATGATACCAGTCATTGCAGTGGATTTACTGAGTAGATCCTAAATGCTGGGCACTTTGCTACACGATTTACCACATTATCTCACATAACATCCACAGCAACCCTATGAGTTGCTGCTAACGGGGAGATGTTACTATTTCCCCATTTTATAGAGGGGAGATCTGAGTACCCGTGGTTAGGTAACTAGACATTGATATTCCAGATAGTTTTAACTGCTCCTACTGTTTTAATTAGGGTAATATTGATGGCTCTAGCAGATAAAATCTCAAGTCTTAATGGCTCATGAAAAATTCATCCTTATTTGTGTGAAGTTCACAAAGAGTGTTCCTGAATAATGGGGGTGTGCTTTCTCAAGTACGGTTTCAGTAACCCAATTTCCTTCTTTCCTGTAGCTGTGCCATATTCTGCATTCAGCTTCTAGGACCAGCCTGCCTCTGCAACGCACTAGAGAAAGGGAGACGTGCATGGCTATGGATGAGGGGAACTTCTTAGTGGGTCAGAGCGAGGGCAGAATGCATTGCTTCCACTCACATTCCATTGGCTTGAATTTAAGGGAAGCTGGAAACATGGTTAATCCCAGAAAAAAAAGAGATTTCATGAACAGATCTCTACTAAACAACCTACCTGAGTTCATGCAAGTGGCTCATCCTTGCTAACTTCAGTTTCCTCATCTGCGAAATGGAAATAATTATACCTGCATCTCCAGAAGGTTGTTGGAATTAAATTATCTAACTACTATTACTCCTACAATGTAAGGCTGATTGAGTCTTGGTTTTCCTAGCTGATAATTCTCTGGTTAGAAGATACAGTCTAATCAAGACTTGTTCTGATGTTATGGGGGTAAAAATATGCCAGAGACATTGGAATTAAGTGAAAGTATCATCGAGGAGACCAGAGGAGCGAGGAAATTTGACAGGTAGGCATAAATATTGGATTTTAGGAAAATGAATTTTGAAGACTTCAAAAAAAATATGTTCTCGAGTCTTAGTTACAGACTATAAATATGAATGTGGTTCGTCATGGAGGGAAAGATCCAGGAGGAAAACGAATTCTGACAACACAATTGTACATGCTTCCACTGAGAAGGAAAATGAGGGTGTCAGTGTCAAAAGAAATCTTTGCTGCTCTCTAACAGTGTTTTCTGATAAAAGAGCATGTGCAAAATATGGGAACCAGGATACACTCAATAAAACTATCTAAGAGTATTGTGTGTCAGGAAAGGCTGAAAGCAAACACAACAGAAACAACTATTGCTTCTGTTTGGAGAAGAGGCAGAAAGAAGCCAGGCCACATGATTGAAACAGATGGTATGTAGTCAACAGCTGTCAGAGAGAACAGAGCTCTCACGCCCCCTTTTGCTTCCATATTCTCCTTCTAGACCTGAGAGGGATGGAAAGCTAGTTAGGCATTGAAATCATCTGTCCTCTAAAATGGGTTCAGACCCATTTTGGGAATTACCTCCCAAGGTTTATGAGAATTTACTGATTGACAGTCAGGAGACTGAAGACAGACAAACACTCTGATTTTTAGAAAGCAGAGAAAGCGGTAACTGGAACCCTAGTTTGGTAAGCTAATAGAGACACATAACAATCCCCCAAATAGGTGATTCATACAAGGGCTTGTGAATACTTTGAGAGGAAGTGGGATGCCTGAAGAGCAACATGGTCTCACTCAGATGAAAACCAGCTTGTTTCCCCTTGAACATACCAGTCTTAACATAAGTTGGTTTCAGCAAAGACTTTATTTAACAAAGTGTAGCATGATGCTTGGCACAGAGTAGGTGCTCAATTAATAATTGCTGAATTAATGTATGAATAATATCCTTAGGAAGAAGAGAAATAAACAATGATTTGCAGCCATGGCTGGTGTGGCTCAGTGGACTGAGTGCTGGCCTGGGAACCAAAGGGTTGCTGGATTTATTCTCAGTCAGGGCACATGTCTGGGTTGTGGGCCAGATCCCCGATTGGGGGTATGAGAGGCAACTACACATTGATGTTTCTCTCCCTCTCTTTCTCCTTCCTTTCCCCTCTCTAAAAATAAGTAAATAAAATCTTTAAAAAAAAACCAATTTGCTAATGAAGTTAGGTGGAATTAGGCAATTTGAACAATGGATCTGTGTCTACATGGAGGAAGGTCTTTACCAGTGTATTTGTCTTGATCCTGTATGGACTTGGCCTTGGCCTTAGAGTGGGCATGAAATGAAGACACAGAAGATACACAGGTCAAATCTAGGAAGAATGTGCCCAATTTCAGGAAGTAGTAGTAGGAATGTGCCCAATTTCATGGTGTGCTGAAGAGGTTAACTTGGCTGCAGTGCATATCAAAGTTCGGAAAACACATGAGAGGAACACCAGCAAACTTGAAAGTATTCAAATAGGCAACAGTGAGGACAGGAAGATGGAAATCAGGCCACATAAGAAATGTTAAAAGGGATGAGGAAAACAGGTGGCATAAATGTGGAGAAACGTCATGCATTGTTGGTGGGATTACAAACTGGCATAGCCACTGTGGAAAAACAATATGGAGGTTCCTCAAAAATTAAAAATAGAACTACCATAGGACCCAGTGATTCTACTTCTGGGTATTTATCTGAAGAAAGGAAAAATGCCAATTCAAAAAAGATATATGCATCCATAGGCTAACTGAAGCTCTATTTACAGTAGCCATGATATGGAAACAACCTAAGTGTCCATTGATAGATGAATAGACAAGGAAGATAGAGTGTATGCATATTATTTCATAAAAATGAAAAAATTCAGAAAAAATGAAATCTTGCCTTACAGCATCATGAATAGACCTGGAAGGCATTATGTTATATGAAATAAGTCAGACAGAAAAGAACAAATACTATATGATTTCACTTACATGTGGAATCTAAAAAACAAAATGAATGAACAAACAAAAAAACAGAAAGAAATCTCAGATACAGAGAACAAACTAATGGTTGCCAGAGAGGAGGGGGTTGAGGGAAAGGGGGAAAATAGGTGAAGCAGAGTAAGAGGTACAAATTTCCAGTTATAAAATAAAAGATCACAAGGATGTAAGGTGCAGTGCAGGGAATATAGTCAATAATACTGTTACAACCTTGTTTAAAAAGAGATTGTTACTAGACTTAGCATGGTAAGCATTTTTTAAGATATATTAATGTGGAATAACTGTATAGTACACCTGAAACTTATATAATACTGTAGATTAACTAGTTTTTTTTTTTTAAATTTAAGGGATGATGCTTGTTTACTTTGAATGGAAAACACTAAAGGTAGGGGAATTGATATTAGTTACTTTTCATATGTTCTGAAGACTTTGGAGGGAAGGGCTATCATTGATACATCAGTTACTGTAGGAATTCCAATCTTATATTAATATTCAGAGACCTTATTCATGAAAAGAATGAGGAGTCTTCCCAAAGTAGTGCTCTCCCTCTGGTCTGAATGGCCACCTTTTAGCAATGTTTAATAGATTGTTCCAGCTGTGGATAAAAAGTGGAAGTAAATAACCCTAAAACTTCTTAAACCCAAAGCCAAGAGCACTCTAGACTCCTCTCTGTCACCGTTTGTCCTCTTTTGCATAAAAAGATAGGGTGGGGAGTGTACGGCAGCTGGTTGCACTGGAAAGCCAAAGCTGCCACCTCACAGCTCTGCCTGCTGTGAGGAGCAGCACACATGTCCCACCTCCATATGGAATCATCTCCAGGGGACAGACACCTCTGACAGCTGGCCAGCGAAGATCCCTGATGTCAACTGTCACAGCACCCAGTAGTCTGTGAGCGAGAAAAGTCAGATTTCATTGCAGCAATCCGAGAGCAGACAATATGTTTGAAACTAAACTACCCTTAAGTAAGTTCCTTAAACGTATATGATACCGAGAGTTCTCCTAGGCAAGCAAGCCAATATCACTATCGTGAAGGTGACTGTGACGATTAATGGCACAGAATTAATATACTGGTAAATATTGTGATCTTTGTGTTTGGTTTGAACACCCTGGGGGCTGTCCTCCTTTTCTATTTATTTCTTTTTAGCCATAATAAATAACCTCCCCAATTCATTACTACCTCTAATTGCTAGGGTCTCTTTGTCTAGGGGTTAGAATCAGAAAATTTGAGAATTAGGGAACTCTAAATGAGTGCTTCTAAAACAAAATGTCAACGTAGATTTCATATATTTCTCAAAAGGAACCCAAACACTGAGCCTAAGCTGTTGCAAATAAGGTAGTGATATGAGATTCATATTTACACTGAGAATCAGCGTCTACCTCAGTATAGCATTAAAATGCAGCTGTGAAAAATTTCCATATCGGTGCACTGCACTCCGCATGTGATTAAAAGAAATTTGACTGTCATTTGCAGGTTTTTCTTTTCTACCTTTAACTCCAATATCTGCCTCAATCCATGAGATTCTGGAGGTAGGGTTGGAATTCTAATCATTTTTCTATCCCCTACATGGCCTAGTGCAGTGTCTAGCTCATGGGCACTGAATATTATTTGCTGAATAAATGGACAAATGAGTGAATAAGTGACATTTTACTCAAACAAGTTGAATTATAGGTGATCTCCAATAGAATCTGAGAACCTCAATAGTTACATGACTGTTAAAGATATTTAGCTTTTAATCCCCTCTACACTATCTCTGCCATGTACTTTTTATTTCGAGAACTTCACTACTACTCTTGGCACTTCGATCCAGTTTCGGATGATTCTAATGATATAAAGTTCTTTATGTTGTTAAAATGTGAGTTTTCACTCATAGTGTTCAAGGTCTTATCCTTGAGGCTGCACAGAAGTCCTCTGCCACTTTACTTGCCTCCGTAAAATTGATGATAAGTATTATGAATTTCATGTACCTTCTCTTTTCCCAGTAAACATCTCAGATTCCCCACCTCTTCTCCATGAAACAAGTTTTCGCATGTACCTTCACTATGCTATGGTGCATGCTCCAAGTGGTCTGGTCATTTCATTGGCCAAAATGAAAAAGAACTCCCAGAATTCCAGACAGCAGAGAAAAACCATCTGGTGCCCCATCCACTTCCCTATGCCTACTTCCTTCCTATTAATGCGGCCTCATACTACCTCACTTTTCAATGCAACTTCCTTGCTCATTTGACTTATATGAAGCTCACTACCAACATACAAACCTCTTCTATTTTGCTGGTACTAAGTCACATCTTGCCCATACCACATTGTTCAGCCTGTTTATTTTTAACATAGGTGGAAGATTTTACATTTACCCCTGTTACATTTTATCTTGTGTTGTTTGGTTCATCATATCAGTCTGTCATGAGCTGGACACATAATCCTGTTTTCCTTCTGGACCTTGTGTGAGCTGCAGAGTGAGTAAAGCCACTGTCTCTATGTCTTCAACTAAGTTGCTAAGTCTACCCTCCAGGACATGACAATGGATTTTGAGTATATTTTCTCCTTTTAAATCATTTGGCTAGAATGTATTAAACCCTTCTTATTTTTGTTCCTCTTTTATTGTTATTTCTCATGTTCAATTTATCTGTAAATGTAGTTACCTAAAACAACCACCACTTCATTGATGCTCATTGGTGAAGGCTTAGGAATTTGGACAGGGCACAGAGGGGTGGCTTGTCTCTGCTCTGCCATGTCTGGGGCCTCAGCTGGGAAAATGTGAGTGGCCATCAGGGACCTCAAACCCTGGGGGCTGAAATCATCTGGAGGCCCCCTCACCCACATGTCTAGCACATGGCTCAGTTGGCCCCTGCCCTAAACATTTACATGTGGCATCTCCATATAGCTTGGGCTTCTCACACAGCATGGAGCTGGGTCCCAGAAGAAGCATCCAGGGAGAGAGGTTCCAAGAGAACAAGGGGGAAGCTGCATGACCTTTTCTAACCTCAAAAGTCTCAAAGCATCATTTTACTCAAGTGTTTTTAGCAGTTACAGGCCCACCCTAATTCAAAGGGAGATACCTACACACCCCCCTCAGTGAAAGTAGTGCCAAATAATCGGAGTCATTTTATAAAAAAACACATCTGACTGGCATCTTGATTGACAACTTTCCAAATCTGTTGAATCTAATTATATAAGAGTATAATTTTGTTAAGCTTTTCTTCAAAGAGGAAAAGCAAGAGTAAGTTCACAGAGTTATGTAATTGTGATGCTCACCCCCATATGGAGGTTTTTGTTTGTTTGCTTGCTTTAGTGAATCAGTTTTGGAGGCATATTTAAAGATCAGTAGAATATTTAAAAGCCTGTATTTGATGGGTTGAGTATATTATAGTGGTATGGCGTATTCAAGGCCCTAACAAACCATGCACGTGATATCTGTGCATCTTTGTAAGTGATTTGATTCTTTGCCCCGAACATCCTGCTGATGCCCAGTTGCTGTTGAAGGCAGAAGCGTGAGCTGAGAGGCATGCTGCAGGCAAGGGGGTGAGTGTACAGAGCCTTCAGGGTCCTGGCTCTCTGAACTCACAACCTCTCTGAATTAATTCTGTGGGAAGGAAGAAATTAGGAGCAACAGGTGGCTTTTCCACTTCACAGTAGCTCATGATAAGTCAACCAGAAGTGTAAAATACAGGGAAAAAGTTTGAGAATAAAGGGGAAGATTTCTGTATGGTACACAAAGGAAACAGCATTGATAAAAATAACTTGATGAAACAAAAACACTTTTTAAAATCTTAAAACTGAACTTTATCTATATAATCTTAGCCAGTTTATCATCACATGATGTTACCATTCCAGACCCTTGTTCTTAAAGAAGAGTGAACTCCGCCCCCACACCCAGCAGCAGCATGGGCAGCACGTGACAGTTGTAGAAGACAAGCTCCCAGAGGCCGTGGGATCAGCCCACTGGTACTGCGCACAGGTAGCATCATCTTATACTAACCTCTTCTTAGAGATCAAATAGAAATGATAACAGATTGTGTTGGCTGGCCAGTCTTAGAAATTCACCTGATTAATTGCCTGGATGTAAAAATCATTGTCATTTTCCTGTCAGAGTTTATGTTTTAGTCCACAGCACATCCCAATAGCTTCTAGACAAACATTCCCCTGAGGACATATGTTTGAGGGGGAAGGCGTCTGTTCCAGGGGAGTTCTGTGGTGAAAATGCAGCTTAGAATTCCAAGCGCTCCCTTTAAGGGATTCAGGCTTCAGCATATCATTTTAATTAAAGTTCTCTAGACAGGAGGCAAAAAACCAAGACTGACTAAAATGAACATAACCTGCATGAAGCAGTGAAAAAAACAAGGCAGGGATATTAAACTACACGTTTTCGGGAAACCAGTCAATATGTAGTCCACCAACAAAGCACGAGCTGCTGAAAGAAGTTAAAAATATATTGCATGGCTTGAGGCATAGGTTTATTTGAAAAATACATCTTTATTTCCTTACAAATTCACTTTAACAAGAGATTCATTTTTTCATTGAAGGACCTGCTGATGATTTTCCTGTGGTTTTCAATTAATAAGTTCACAGTTAACAGTTTTTAAGTACAACGAATTGTATAAATTTCCATATCACAACAACTAATTTATTTGTTTATTGTGGTATAGCAGGCACCACACGAACCTGGTTTTGAAATCAATTCCAAGTAAAGCAGATAATTTTTTCAGGGAAGACAACATGTAATGAAGAGCCTTGAACTTCTCCCCACGCTGTTGCTTCTAAAGTGCATTTCATGCTGCCACAGGAAGCTGAAAGGGGAGAGAACCCATGTTAATGCCCACACTGACAAATTGGGAGAACTGCGTCCTGTTTCTGTGTGACTGCCTATGGTTCACTGCTATCTTTTATTTATGATTACACAATTTTTTCTTTGAGAGCTCTTAATGCATTCATAGACACACAAACACAAGGATCATTAAGTTACAAGCTGGGTTTATTTACCATTTGCAGCTAGCTCAGATGATGCGGTTCTACTGAACAGTATTTGAATTTTAAGATTAAAGGCTATGCTTCCTCTTTCCCCGCACCCTGTCAGAGACCCAGGCATGCACAGGAAATTTTGCTCTGACCATAGCTAGATGATTCTCCATAGAATGCACTAGGATTAAAGAGGGATCCTTTTTAAAGACCAGATGTTGAAAAAGTTTCTAATAGCAGAAATAGGAAATAGCCTGGGGGAAGAGTAGGGAGATAAAAGGAGTGAAGGGTTATGAAGAGAAGAGACAGGGAGTGAAGGATATATGAAGAGAAAAGACAGACAGAAATATTTGCAAGTTCTGACACTATTCTTTCAAAAAAGAAAATTCATAATAATGATCTCTTCCTTTTAAATGAATAAATGAATAAACACTTGAACATTTCAATCAGTAAAATGTACAGATCATTAAGAAAAAGTGGCACAAAAGCACTGAGAGATAAAAGTGAATAATGCGTAAAATGTCTCCAATCAATTTGAAAATTTCAATGCACTCTCAAAATTGCTGGCAACTAAAAGAAGACTCACAGCCATGCACATTGGAATTTGCTTTTCCTGTGTGTTCATGCAAATAGTGTAATTGCATATCTGAATGTATATGCTAGTATTTACACTGGCCTTGAATGTGCTGTTCTTGGACACTTTTCTTATGTAATCTATTAATATGAACATTTTCTCCCAATGCAATATGAACTACCATAAGCGTTTTAGTCTTCAAGAAGTTTGGTTTCTTCATATTTAGTGCTCCATGAACATAATGAGGAGAGCCCATTTTTGTACTTCCCCCGAGCTCTCATTTAGAGCAGCCCCCACCTTCCACATGTTTGCCCCATCTGTCTCCCTTCAAGTGTGCCTTTGTTCTGCAGAGGAAAAATGCGTGAAAAGGAGATGAAAAACATGGAAACTGCCATAGATTGAAAAGTATTTGAACAATGCCCTTACAACTGGTTTAATTTTGTATTCTTCAAAAAACAAAATTTAGATATAAATAAGCTAAGCATGAGTGGATCTGGTTTCAAGACAGGGACTAGTTTTTTCAGAAAGTCAGACACCCTTCGCATTGCTCTCAACCCTCAGGTTCTGTGGGTTAATGCGCCTTAGACAGTTAGGCCTGGGGAGTTGGCCACTGTTCGTGCAGGCCACAGGGCCATAAGACACAAAGTTAGCTCTTGTGATTTGCGTATCAGTGAACTGCCCCAGGACTTCTGAGCAGAGAATATATCATCTGCAATAGGACTTTTCATTTTTTCGGTTAAAATACACCAGAATCAACGTGACGTTAGTCATAGCATTTTGGTAGAAAAAGGACTCAATACTGAATAGAACAATTTGGTTGAATAGACCAGTATTGGCAAGGAATTTGGGACATAAAAGGAATGCCCATTGAATTTTTTAAATTTATTGCTCAAAAAAAAAAGAAAAGAATTCACCAACAGTGCGGGTTGTGGCCACTCTTGATGAAACGTGACACAGCAACACAGCAGCCTCTTCTATGCTGACTTGCAAGAGAAGACACTTGTCTTTTCCTTCTATAGATTTCCTCTTTGCCTTCCATCCTGAGAATTCCCACAATGGTACCCACTGTGAAGGTGGGAAGCTGCTCATGCCACCTGCCAATTAGTCATTTTACACAGGCTGCTTACTCATGTTACATAAACCAAGACCCAGCTGCCTATGGGCAAAGTGTTTGTGAATAAACGTCACATTAAACTTACAACTGAGAATTGCCAACTCCAGGTGTAGTAGGAGATTCACAGATCTGTTCTAAGCAAACTGATGTGAAATTTTAAATTATATGTTCTTATGTTACTTAACATACTACTTAAAAATTTGGAAGAGATTCTGAATCTAGATTTTGAGTATGTTCATGTAGTTAATATTGTACTTTTCAATTCATCATTTGCTTTTTGCTGAATAGCTGGATTTTTTTTTATAGACTCTTAAAGTAGAGATTGATAGAGTGTAATATGCACTTCCCAGAAACTCATAGTGCTGTCCAGTTGGGCAAAAGAGGGTGCTTATATGAGTACACAAGGTTTTTAAAAAATTCAAAACAGGCCCTGGCTAGTGTAGCTCAGTGGATTGAGCATGGGCTGTGAACCAAAGGGTCGCAGGTTCTATTCCCAGTCAGGGCACATGCCTGGGTTTCAGGCCAGGTCCCCAGTGGGGGCCATGTGAGAGGCAACCGCACATTGATGTTTCTCTCTCTCTCTTTCTCCCTACCTTCCCCTCTATAAAGATAAATAAATAAAATCTTAAAAAAAAAGAATAAAGTAGTGTCTGCTATATATGCAATGAGATTAATGAAAAGAAATGGATTTAATGTTTTTACATGGACAGAAAGGACTCTCAGAATCTTGTGGGCTTCAGAATACAGGATCAGGTGTCATTTTGTATGAGGATGGTGGAAGATACTTAAAGAGTTAAAGAATGCAAGATATAACTGATAGGTCAGTTTAAAACTAGTTGAAATCAGGCCTATTCTTAGATAACATGGACAGCCAAGTTCATGACTGAGTCTAGCCTGGATTGCCTAAAAATAGCTCTCCCTTCTGGGAGTCTAGGATTACAAAATAGTAAACAAAATGGAGACAAAAATACCTAATGAAAATAATTATGAAAAAGGGCTGTGAAGGTTAAATTTAACAATGAATGTAATGTTCTTGGCACAGTACCTGGCATATAGTTTGTGAACTATTGCTATTATTAGATAAATATTATTAATATTATAATAATCATGCCACTATTATTAATTACTATAATAATCTTTTTACAAGGAGAAAAATATAATAGGTTTGGAGGTTCTGGGAGCATTTCTGACTAAGTGATGATCACGAGAAAGACTTCCTAGTTCCCCTCTAGCTAGAAGTACTAACTCAGCCCTTACTGTTTTCCACTATGGGGAGATTTTGTTCTGAGGATTCTCAAGTGGATTAGAGAGAGGATGGGCTGAACAAGACTTTTGGACATGTAGTCTGAGAGCCTCAGGGACCTGACTCATGTTCTCGATGGCAAGATGCCCAGGCTGCAGACATTTCCAGGTTATTTGGAAGCCCCAGCGTGGGAAAGGGGCCACCTCCCCTTCCCACAGCATATAAAATTCTTTTCCTCTCCCAGCCGTGTGCAAGTTTATAGACCCCAAAATACCTATCAGATATATCATTCAGCTCCCCTAGGTTTTCTTCCCTTCACCACAAGGGGATAGAGTGAAGCCTATGGGTGGCCTTTACAGCAAAACTTAGAATCTAATCTGAGTAGGGAAACATTCTCCCCAAAAGAGAGACAACATTCCTAAATGCCACGTAATGCTTCTCTAGTGCTGAGAAGAGAGGGACCACAGTAAACACGCTTTATTGAATTCATCAACCAAAGCTTCTTAAGTTTCTGTGGCATGAATTCACAGTGGAATTCAGGGAATTGAGAATGGGGTTGACATTAAGAATTGAGGGTGGGAAGGGGCTGTGTTATACAAATAACTAATAGTCATAATTACTGCCCCCAATACATTTTCAATCTAGGTGACCTACATATTTGCAATATTCCCTGAAAATTCTAAAAACTATCTTTTTTAAAAAATCCTAAATAATCCTACAATGTTATGTGCTAAATTGGTACCTTCTTTTGGACTTAGTTGAACTTTAAAGTTCCTGTATTCAAATCTAAATTCATATCATGCTCTAATTAGTTACTTCCCTAAAATGGAATCCCCTGTTTTTTCATCCTCAGGCTGGAAACTTTTGATTCTTCTTTTTGTCTTCCCCTAAAGTCAGACATCTGTCGAGTCAGGTAGATAGTCGGTCTGCAGGGCCTGTCTCGTGAGAATACCTCTTGTCTACCTAGTTCCACAAACCTTATTATTTCACTCATTACTTTTATTCCAAACTGTTCTCCACATCTTCCACTTCTACTATGTGTTCCAATCCTACACACTTCAAGTGTTCAGATTAATTTTTCTAAGGAATTGATATACCTATGCCCAGAAAGGAGAGGTTACCCTGCTAAGGCTGAGCAGTCAGTATACTGGTATGAAAAACAAGCTTTTACAAATTTGACTGTCACAAATTAACTTGCCCATCAATGCTTTTGTCATTGTTGGATGAATGGATGTAGCTGAGTTTCTGAACCCTCAATGTTTAAAATATAGGATGACCCCACTGAGGTGCAATTGCCATACGAGCCTCGGCCAGGACAGCACCCTCCTGGTGTTGTGATGCTGAAGGAATAGGCACTTTGATCACAGTACTGAAAATAAGGTATAAATTCTTCTCAACAACCCTTTAAGTAGGCATGAATGTTTGACATTGCAGAGTACCGAGCACATGGTGGATGCTTTAATAATAATTATTCTTATCAATATTGTCACTGTTGTGCCATTGGTGTCCCTTTGCTGTCTGTATCTTAATCCTGAAGCTGTAATATCAATTAGGTTTCTCCCAAAATACTATTTCTCATATGTCAGGCTCCAATGTCAATTTCCCTTTTTGCCTAGAGTCCCCAAACAAGGGAAATTGTAAAAATCCCATTCAAAACAGAGGAGAAAGGGACTGTCCATCACTGACCTTGGTGCCACCTTTGGTATTTTCTTTTCTCTGGCACAAATAAGGTAAAATACCGAGCCAGGGGCCTGCAGGATGTGTTTGGACTTGCTCCTGCAGCACTTCTCTCTTCCTACTAACAATTGCGCTTTTCCCCTCTGGAGAAATAGTTTTCTCTAAGTGCTTGAGAATGTATTAGAAAAAGAAAAAAATCCAGCTCTGTCTTCTCTTCTCTTGAACGAAGGGCTTCGGCTCATAGGTGGGATCCTAGGTCAATACAAAAGCAACAGGAAAGGCATTCCTTTCTTCAAGGAAACAGCCTGTCTGAAGCCAATCAGTATTCCAGTGAGTTCTCATGACGAGCTTCGCTAAGTGCTGTCAACAGGCGGGAAGGAGAGGGAAGCAGAAGGAAGGCTACTAAAGCATACAAGAGAGCTTCTCTGCAGATGTTTGTAGGCTACTAGTTAGTGGAGGCCTGAGCTAGAAGGACTAGCCCCTGACCTAAGGCCAGGAGCTGCGCTTCAGCAGTGAGAGAGGTGCCTGCAGTCCTTAACTCCTTCTAAGCCGTTAGCATGTGTCCTTGGTTTGGCTTGCTTTCAGGTTGCTGATGTCAGTGCCTCCTTGTCTTTTGTTCAAATTCTGTCCTCATGCTGCTATCCCAGATAACTATGATTTAAGAGTGTAAGGAGGAGGAAAGAGGGCTGAGCCAGGATGCAAGAGGCCAGCACTCAGGTTTCTGTGCTGCAGCAGACCTCCCAGACAACCTTGGGTGAGTGACTAGCCTCGAACTGTCCTTGACTCATCTGCTGTAATGGAGGTGATAGCAAGTAACTCATCCAGTAAGTGGGGCCTCTGTGAGGGTCTCATGGGCTAATGCCAGTGAAGATGTGCAGTCCTGTGCAAATAGGAGGCATTTCATGAGGTCATTCACTTAAATTGTTCGTTGCCTTTTTTCTCAGATGGTACTAATAACGCAAACACACTTCAGAGGGTGTGCTTCAACAAATAAACACATAATTTGCCCCTTAATGGGTAGTATAGAGAATGCTTGAAGCAGTCATATCCAAGCAAGCACAGCTGCTCATTTAGTAGTCACTGTTTAGAAAAAAACCTGAATCTAAACACTGCAGACCTCTTTAATGAATGTCCTCTTGTTTGAGAAATTGCAAACCTTAGGCAGCAGTAAGAAGCCAGTGGACCAATGTTTGAATAAGAGAGGATAGCTGGGTTCTGAAGGCACATTGATACGTAGCATCCTGTTTCATGGCTAAATTACAGATGCCAGAACTCACACTATGAAGTTGCAGAGCTGATAACTAGAAACAAGAGTGGGGGAACCTAATTTCACCATGTGCAGGCCAGCTGCCAATAAGAAAGGAGAATGAGCCGGGAGCCAGAGAATAACATCCCTTGACTTGAACTTGCACAGTTTCTCCAAAGAGCAGGAAAGGTTGGAAAAGCACAAAGAAAGAATTTGGGGGTCATTTTAGGAAAAACATTTTCTTACACAAAGAAAATATTTGCTTTAAAGTTTCTGAACTTTCCTTTAAATTTTCTTGTGAAAATTTTCTTTCACAGTTCTAATCAGATAGGGTTATTTTGAGGGAAAAGACTGGTCCAACATCAAGCAAGGAGAAACAGGGATTATAATGACAAAATGATATGATGTGGCAACTTCTGTAAAAGAAATAACATGGTGGGGATGTGGTGGCAAACTGGTAGGAGGGCTAAATCTGAGACAAATTTGGAGCAAAGAAATTGAAACAGTAACAACTATCTCTTCTAGACTCTGGACCCTTGCAAGCCCCTCTTGTGCTTTGACAGGGATGGTGTTACACTCCAGCAATGGCTCCAGGACCTGACAAGTATTCCCAGGTGAGCCCTGTTGTGCTTTGCTTTCACCAAGAAGCCCAGCCCATTTTTTGATTTTCTGAGGAAATTTCATACTGCTTTCCACAGTAGCGACACCAGTCTGCATTCTCACCAACAGGGCACGAAGGTTCTACTTTCTCCACATCCTTGCCAGCACTTGTGTTCATTGATTTATTGATTGTAGCCCTTGTGACAGGTATTAGGTGATGTCCCATTGTGGTTTTAATTTGCATTTCTCTGATGATTACTAACATTGAGCATCTTTTCATATGCCTATTGGTCATCTGTATGTCTTCTTTGGAGAAGTGTATATTCAAGTCCTTTGCCAATTTTTATGTTTTTATTTTTTTAATTACTTTATTGTTGTTCAATTACAGTTGTCTGCATTTCCTCCCCTCCCCTCCCCCCACCCCATCCAAACCCACCTCCTTCCCCTGCTTCCACCCTCCCCCTTGGTTTTGTCCATGTGTCCTCCACAGTGGTTCCTGAAAACCCTTCTCCCCACAGTCCCCTCCCCCCTCCCCTCTGGCTATTGTTAGATTGTTCTTCATTTCAATGTCTCTGGTTATATTTTGCTTGCTTTTTTCTTTTCTTGATTATGTTCCATTTAAACTTGAGATCATATGGTATTTGTCCCTCACTGCCTGGCTTACTTCACTTAGCATAATGCTCTCCAGTTCCATCCATGCTGTCGCAAAGGGTATAAGCTCCTTCTTCCTCTCTGCTGTGTAGAATTCCATTGTGTAAATGTACCATAGTTTCTTGATCCACTCATTTGCTGATGGGCACTTAGGTTGCTTCCAGCACTTGGCTATTGTGAATTGTGCTGCTATGAACATTGGAGTGCATAGGTTCTTTTGGATTGATGTGTCAGGATCCTTAGGTTATGTATAGTACCAGAAGTGGAATTGCTGGGTCAAAAGGCAGTTCCATTTTTAGTTTTCTGAGGAAGTTCCATACTGTTTTCCACAGTGGCTGCACCAGTCTGCATTCCCACCAACAGTGCACTAGGGTCCCCTTTTCTCCACAACCTTGCCAACTCTTATGGTTCGTTGATTTGTTTATGATGGCCATTCTGACCTGTGTGAGGTGGTATCTCATTGTGGTTTTAATTTGCATCTCTCTGATGGCTAGTGATGCTGAGCATCTTTTCATATGTCTCTAGGCCCTCTGTATGTCCCTCCTTGGAGGAGTGTCTGTTTAAGTCTTTTGCCCATTTTTTAATTGGGTTTTTTGTTTTCCTGGAGTGGAGTTGTATGAGTTCTTTATATATTTTGGAGATCAAACCCTTGTCTCAGGTATCATTCGCAAATATGTTTTCCCACATGGTTAGTTCTCTTTTTATTTTAGTACTGTCTTCTTTAGCCATGAAGAAACTTTTCATTTTGATGAGGTTCCATTTCTTTATTCTTTCCTTTTTGACCCTAGCTCTAGGGGACATATTGAAAATGTTGCTGCGTGGAATGTCTGAGACTTTCCTACTGATGTTTCCTCTAGGACTTTTATGGTGTCACGACTTATATTTAAGTCTTTTATCCACCTTGAATTTATTTTCGTGTATGGTGTAAGTTGGTGCTCGAGTTTCTTTCTTTCTTTCTTTCTTTTTTGCATGTAGTGTTCCAAGAACATCATTTGTTGAAGAGGCTATTTTTACTCCATTTTATGCTGCTGCTCCCTTTGTTGAAAATTAATTGGCCATAGAGGCTTGGGTTTATGTCTGTACTCTCTATTCTGTTCCATTCATGTATCTGTCTGTTTTATGCCGGTACCAGGCTGTTTTGATTACAGTGGCCTTGTAATACAGTTTGATATTAGGTATAGTGATCCCCTCTACTTGCTCTTCTTTCTCAAAATTGCAGCTGATATTCGGGGTTGTTTATGGTTCCATATAAATTTTTGAAGTGTTTGTTCTATATCTGTGAAATATGCCATTGGTACTTTGATAGGGATTGCATTGAATCTATAAATTGCTTTGGGGAGTATGGACATTTTGATGATGTTGGTTCTTCTGATCCATGTGCACGGTATATGTTTCCATTTGTTTGTGTCTTCCATGATTTCTTTCTTCAGTGTTGTGTAGTTTTCTGAGTACAGGTCTTTTACCTCCTTGGTTAGGTTTATTCCTACGTATTTTATTTTTTTTTGTTGCTATATCAAATGGGATTTTTGTCCTGATTTCTGCTTCTGATGTTTCACTGTTGGTATACAAAAATGTCTTTGATTTCTGGATATTGACTTTGTATCCAGCTGTTTTGCAAATTCATTTATTAGGTTGAGTAGTTTTTTGGCGGAGTCTGTAGGGTTTTCTATGTACACTATCATGTCATCTGCAAACAACAACAGTTTTGATTCCTTCTTTCCAATTTGGATGCCTTTTATTTCCTTTTCTTGTCTGATTGCTGTGGCTAAAACTTCCAGCACTATGTTGAATAGAAGTGGTGATAGTGGGCAACCTTGTCTTGTTCCTGATTTTAATGGGAAAGATTTTAGTTTTTGTCCATTGAGTATGATGTTGGCTGTAGGTCTCTCATATTTGGTCTTTATTATGTTGAGGAATGCTCCCTCTATTCCCACTTTGCTAAGTGTTTTATCATAAATGGGTGCTGTACCTTATCAAATACTTTTTCTGCATCTATTGATATGATTATGCGATTTTTGTCTTTGCCTTTTTTATGTGATGTATTACATTTATTGATTTGTGAATATTGTACCATCCTTGCATCCCTGGGATGAATCCCACTTGGTCATGGTGTATGATCTTTTTAATGTATTGTTGGATGTGGTTTGCCAGTATTTTGTTGAGGATTTTAGCGTCTACGTTCATCAGCAATATTGGTCTGAAGTTTGCTTTCTTTGTTGTATCTTTATCTGGTTTTGGGATTAGGATGATGCTGGCATCATAAAAAGAGTTTGGGAGTCTTCCAACATTTTGGATTTTTTGGAATAGTCTGTGAAGGATAGGGGTTAGCTCTTCCTTAAATGCTTTATAGGATTCTCCTGTGAAACCATCTGGTCCAGGACTTTTGTGTGTCTGGAGTTTTTTGATTACTGCTTCAATTTCGTCTGCTGTTATTTGTTGGTTCCGGCTTTCTGCTTCTTCTTCATTGAGTTTTGGAAGATTATATTTTTCTAGAAATTTGTCCATTTCACCCATGTTTTCAAATTTCTTGGCATACAGTCCTTAATAGTAGTTTCTTACAATCCTTTATATTTCTGTGCATCAGTTGTAATCTCTTCTCTTTCATTTCTGATTGTGTTTATTTGGGTCCTCTCTCTTTTTTTCTTGATAAGCCTGCTTAAAGGCTTGTCGATTTTGTTTATCTTTTCAAAGATCCAGCTCCTGGATTCATTGATCCTTAGAATTGTGCTTTTAGTTTCTATGTCATTTAATTCTGCTCTGATCTTGGTTATTTCCTTCCTTCTGGGCTGCCCTTCCTACTTGCTCAGGGCTGTCTTTGTTGCTGTTCCGTGAGTTCTTGTAAGCGTAGGGTTAGGTTGTTTTTTTTTGAAATGTTTCCATCTTTTTAGGTAGGCCTGTATCACTATGAACTTCCCTCTGAGGACTGCCTTCGCTGTGTCCCCTAAATTTTGGGTTGTTGTGAATTCATTTTCATTTGTTTCGAGAAACTTTTTGATTTCCTCCCTAATCTCATTCTTGACCCATTCTTTGTTTAATAGCATGTTATTCGATCTCTATGATTTTGAGTGTTTGGGTTTTTTTTCCCTTGGGGATGGTTTTTAATTTCAGTCCCTTGTGGTTGGAGAAAGTAGTTGATATGATTTCAATATTCTTGAATTGATGAGGCTTCTTTTGTGTCCTGTCATATGGTCTATCTTTGAAAATGTTCTATGTGCATTTGAAAAGAATGTATATTTAGCTTCTTTGGGGTGAAAGGCTCTATATATAACAGTTAAGTCCATTTCTTCTAGGGCATTGTTCAATGCCACAATATCTTTGTTGATATTTTGTTTGGAAGATCTGTCCATTTTTGACAGTGGGGTGTTAAAATCTCCTACGCTGCCTGGCTGGTGTAGCTCAGTGGATTGAGCGCGGGCTGGGAACCAGAGGGTCCTGGTTCGATTCCCAGTCGGGGCACATGCCTGGGTTGCAGGCCAGGTCCCCAGTGAGGGCCATGTGAGAGGCAACCATACATTGCTGTTTCTATCCCTCTCTTTCTTCCTCCCTTCTCTTTCTGAAAATAAATAAATTAAAAAAAAATCTTCTACGCTAATTGTGTTGCTGTCAATATCTTTCTTGAAGTCCTCCAAGATTTTCTTTATGTATTTGGGTGCTCCTATGTTGGGTGCATATATATTTACAATGTTTAT
Source organism: Micronycteris hirsuta (assembly GCA_004026765.1). Taxonomy (NCBI): domain Eukaryota; kingdom Metazoa; phylum Chordata; class Mammalia; order Chiroptera; family Phyllostomidae; genus Micronycteris; species Micronycteris hirsuta. The sequence goes on along the minus strand of PVJI01009799.1, from coordinate 6,616 downwards.
GTCTTCTTGGTGGATTCTTCCCTTGAATATTATGAACTGTTCTTCTAGGTCTCTCTTTATGGCTCCTTTTTTGTCTGATAAGTCTGTTTTGTCTGATATGAGTATTGCTACCCCGGCTTTTTTTTCCCTGTCCGTTTGCTTGGAAAATTTGTTTCCAGCCTTTCACTTTCAGTCTGTGTAGGTCTTTTGTCCTGAGGTGGGTCTCTTGTAGGCAGCATATGTGTGGGTCGTGCTTTCTTATCCATTCCGCTATTCTATGTTGTTTGATTGGAGCATTTAATCCATTTACATGTAAGGTCATTATTGATAGGTACTTATTCAATGCCATTTTTTTTTTGTACCTTTGTTTTCTCTCTCTCTTTTTCTTCCTTTCCTTAAGCAGTCCCTTTAGCATCTCTTGGAGAGCTGGTTTGGTGGAGGTGTATTCTTTTAGACTTCTTTTGTCTGGGAAGTTCCTTATTTGGTCTTCTATGTTGATTTACAGTCTTGCTGGGTACAGTAGTCTTGGTTGCAGGCCTCTGATTCTCATTACTTGGAATATTTCTTGCCATTCTCTTCTGGCTTGAAGCGTTTCCATTGAGAAGTCAGCTGCTAACCTTATTGGGGCTCCCTTGTGTGTTACTTCCTTTTTCTGCCTCACTGACTTTAAGATTCTTTCTTTGTCTTGGAATTTTGCCATTTTAATGATGATGTGTCTTGAAGTGGGCCTCTTTGGGTTCCTCTTGATTTGGACTCTCTATGTTTCCTGGATTTGTATGACTTTCTCTTTCATCAGATTAGGGAAGTTTTCCATCATTACCTTTTCAAACAGGTTTTCTATCCCTTGCTCTTCTTCTTCTCCTTCTGGTATCCCTGTTATACGAATATTATTATATTTCGTGTTGTCCTGCATTTCTCTTAATCCCTCTTCATTCTTTCTGAGCCTCTTTTCCTGTTCCTGCTCATTTTGGGTGTTTTTTTCTACCTAGTCCTCCAGCTCGCTGATTCGATCCTCTGCTTCCTCAAGCCTGCTTTTTATTCCTTCTATTGTGTTCTTCAGTTCAGAAAGTGTAATTTCCTCTTGGCTCTTATGGATAGTTTCTATTTCCTTTTTCATGTTGATATAGTTTGCAGTGAGTTCTTTGTAGTTTCCCTGTAGTTTCTGGTAATTCTCTGTGAGCTCATTGAGCTTCCTAATAACCAATACTTTGCACTCAGTATCTGATAGTTGACTTGCCTCTGTTTGATTTATCATTCTTTCTGGGGTTTCCTCCTTTCCTTTCATTTGGGGATTGTTTCTTTGTCTTACCATTGTTTGTGAGACTTTTATTGTTAGCCTCTGTGTCTTAAAGTGATCTGTTCTGACTCCCTGGGTTTATGGTATGAACTTCTATGGTCGAATACCTGTGAGATTCAGTGGTACAGTCTCCTTAATCTCCTGAGCTCACGGTCTTGGGCTGTCGTTTATGTTGGCTCTCTGTATGTCTTTGGCTTTTGATTGTTGTTGGGTCTTTCTTTGGTGGGTCCTTTCCTCCAGCTGGTTTACTGAAGGTCATTCTGTTCACCATGCCTTGTATTCTGTTGTGCAGGTGTGGACAGGTTGTGTTGAAGCTGATTCTTCTGTGTGAACAAGGTTTTAAAGCTTCTCTCTCACTCTTGTTCAGTTGTTTGTTGTGGGTAATTTCTCCACCAATTGGTTGTATTTCCAGGTTGGTCCTGGATTGAAGGTAGTGTGGGTTCTACTTCCTCCTTCACCTTCTTTCATTGCTTTCTGTTGGTGGTTCCTTTGTTGGTGGATTTTCTCTTCCAGCAGGTGTACTGGTATTCACTGTTTGGGCCTTGCAAGTTCTCTGGAGTAGCAAAGTAAAATTTGTCTCACTGTCTCTGTTTTTTGGGATGACCCCTGTTTGGGTCTAACTCTGGTGTTTTCACAGCTCCAGGTTTTAATGTCTCATCTGTGGGAAAAGAAGAGGAAAAAAGTGGGGGAAGGAAGGAAGGGAGAAGGAATAAAAAAGGAATGGAAGGAAGGAAGGAAGGAAGGAAGGAAGGAGGAATTAAAAAAAGGAAGGGAAGAAAAGAAGAAGGAATTAAAAGAAAAAAATTTAAGTAAAAAAAGAAAAGAAGGAAGGAACAAAGAATAATAAAGGAAAGGGAGGAAGAAGGAATAAAAAAAGAAAGAAAGAAGGAGAGAAAGGAAGAAGGAATTAAAAAGAAAAAAAAAAACTTTTACTGGCTTTAAACTAGTCAGTCCTGTTCTTTTGGTCTTCCTGGCTGGGTCAGGCTGGGAAGGTATTGGTTTCGCTTTTCTCCCTTCCTGAGACACGCTCTTTGCTGTTGTCCAGCCTCCAGCCCAGTTCCTAGGTGCCCTTCAGTGCCCAGCCTAGGCCTATAGTCCACCAGTTTGCTGTCCTTGAGGTGCACCAATTAGGGGCAACTCACATACCACCTTCTTGCTCTTTGCTGGCCTAGATGTTAGGGACGCTCAGCGCCTCTTCCGGGTAGTTTAGCCCGACACTGAGTCAAGTCTTTCCCTCTGTGGGGCACTTCCACCTTTCTCCTACAGAGCCAGTTGGCCCTGCAGGGCTCTGTGCGCAGGGGCTGGGTGGGAGGCGCTCCGTCCTAGTGCCCGGGGTGTGAGCTCACGGACCTGTGTGCACTGCTCCTGATGCTCCCGGAGTGAGTGCAGGAGGGCCACCCGGCTGAGGATCACTGGCTGCGCACCATCCCCCGTGCTTCTGGAGTGGGCGTGGGTGGGCCGCGGACCACCAGGTGTGCACAGTCCCACTTCCCCTGGATTGGGTGTGGGCGCGCCGCAGCTGGGCTGGGGGCTATCGGTGTGCACCGTTCTGGTTCTTCTGCGGTGGGTGTGGATGGGCTGCCGCAAGGCCACGGATCACCAGTTGCACCCTGTCCCTGGTGCTTCTGGAGCTGGCGCGGGTGGGCTGCCCTGGGCCGATGATCACCGGGCACGCACCCGGGGGGTGTGGCGGGCAGGCATGTAGGAGGCAGACGGCTGCTGTGGAGAATTCTCCAAACAGCCACGTAGTTTCTCTTTTTTTCTATTTTTCTTTCTGAAAAATTCTTCCTATTTAAGCCCGCCAGTCCAAACAAGCACCTGGCCTCTCACACAGCCCAGCCTGGCTCTCTCCCAAGAATCTTGCAGCAGACCCCATGGGCACTGGGCCTGGGGCTGCAGCCTGCCCTGGTCCCCGCACTGGTCCCGGGGACCTTATTGTCCCAAAGCACTCTTCTTACCATCCAGTCATTCAATGTCCCCTATAATTTTGGTCACCAATCTTCATATATGCTGGAATACCATTGGCTGTTCACTCTGTCCCTCAGAAGATTGGCCAGGTGTCTCACCAGTGGGCAGGGGAAGTGGACTCCACTCCCGCCTATCTCGCTGTCGTCTTCCTCCCTCTTATTCTGCTCCCTTTGCCCATTTTTAAACTGAGTTGGTTGGGTGATTTTGATGTTGAGTTTTAGAAGTTCTTTATAAATTTTGGATATTGAGCCCTTTTCAGGTATCTCATTAGCGAATATGTTCTCCCATTCCGTGGGTTATCTTTTCATCTGGTTTATGGTTTCTTTTTTTGTGCAAAAGCTTTTTAGTTTGATGTAGTCCCATTTGTTTATTTTTTTTGTTTCCCTTGCCCAAGGTGATATATCAGAAGAAAAATATTACTACAAGAAGTGTCCAAGATTTTACTACCTATGTTTTCTTCTAGGATTTTTATGGTTTTGAGTCTAACATTTAAGCCTTTAATACATTTTCAGTTTATTTTTGTGTATGGTGTAAAAAGGTGGTGTAGTTTAAATTTTTGTACATATCTGTCCAATTTTCCCCACACCTTTTATTTATAGTCTATCTTTAACCCATTGTATATTCTTGCCTCTTTTGTCAAATATTAATTGATCATAAAGTTGTGGGTTTATTTCTGGGCTCTCTATTTATTTTGTTTCATTGATCTATATGTCTGTTTTTATGCCAGTACCATGCTATTTAGATTATTATTGCCTTGTAGTATAGTTTGATATCAAGCAGCATGATTCCTGCAAGTTTGTTCTTCTTTCTTGAGATTCTGTGGCTGTTCAGGGTCTTTTGTGTTTCCATTTAAACTTTTGGAACATTTTCTCCAGTTCTGTGAAATATGCCATTGGTATCTTGATAGGAATTGAGTTGGATAAAAATGCTGTGGTACATATACATGATAAAATTCTACTCAGCCATAAAAACAGAAGAAAATCTTACCTTTTGTGACAGTATGGATGGACCTGGAGAGTATTATTTTAAGAGAAATAAGGCAATCAGAGAAAGATAAGTATCACATCATTTCACTTAAACGTGGAACCTAATGAACAAAATAAATGAACAAATAGAAACTGACTTATAAATAGAGAGAACAGGATGACAGCTGCCAGACTTACAATGTGGTGATTCTTAGAGAGAAAGGGGGTGGGGAAGTAGAAAATGGTAAAGAGAAAATAAATGGTGATGGGAGGAGACTGGACTTGGGGTAGGGAACACACAATACAACATAGAGATGATGTGTTATAGAATCGTACACCTGAAACCTATATAATTTTATTAATCAATGTCATCCCCAATAAATTCAATAAAAAAGAAGTTGAGCCCATGAGAGAATGTGATGGTTAAGATAGCAGAGTCCTGGGGAGCTTTTATTAGAGCTGGCCCCAAAGCGGTTCTTGAGACTTATTTTACTCTGGAGCAAGTCAGAAGCTCCTGGTAATTTTCCAGATATGTACCTGACAAAGGACTAGTATCCCAAACATAAAAAGAGTTCCTTCAGCTTAATAACCACAAGACAAAACCCTAATTTTAAAAAGATGGGTGAAGATTTGAAGATAGTTTACAGAAGAAGCTATGTAAAACCCAATAAACGCATGGAAGTGAGCTCAAGACTTTGAGTCAATAGGAGAAAGCAAATTAAATCTATGATGAAATACTAGTACTCACTAGAATGGCCAAAATAAAAAATACATTGAAAACACCAAGTGGTGGTGATGATATGGAGCTATAGTAACTCATACATCACTGGTGGTTGTCGATAGTTTTTTAAAAAGATGATCATGCATGTAACTATGACCTAGCAGTTCTTCAACTTAGATGTTCATCTAAAAAAACCAAAAAACAAAAGTAAGTTTAAAAAAGCCTTGTGAAAATATGTTCATAGCATCAAATAACAACATCAAGAAAACTGAAAACAGCACAGATGTTCATTAACAAGAGAATGGGTGAACAAGCTGTGGTGTAGTTTTATTATGAAATGTAACTCAGCAATAAAAAGAAATGAACTACTACTGACCCATGTAACAACATGGATGAATCTCAGAAACATTCTGAGTGACAGATGCTCACAGAAAAGACTGTGTACTCATGACTGTCTTTACATAAAGTTCTTGAAGAAGTGAAACAAACTTATTGTGACAAATCATAAAAATGGTTACTTCAGGGGAAAGAGAATTGGCTGGGAAAAACGCACAAAGAAATGGGGGATTGAAAATGTACTCTCTATATATTAGACTTGTGAGTTACATGAATATACACATTTTTTTCCAAACTGTCTTGATTTGGGATGCTATAGCAAATTACCACAAACTGGGTGGTATAAACAATATAGATTTATTTCTCAAAGTTATGGTGACTGAGAAGTCCAAGATCAAGGTGCTGACATATTTGGTCCTGGTGAGAGCTCGCTTCCTGATTTGAAGATAGCTCTCGTCTCGCTGCATCCTCGCATGGCAAAGAGCAGAGAGAAAAGGCAAGTTCTCCTTTGTCTTCCCACAGGGTGACCAATCCTTTCACGAGGGCTTCACCCTCCTGACTTAATCACCTCCAAAAGGCCCCACTATCTGATATCATCACACTGGGGAGTAAGATTTCAACATATGAAATTTGAGGGGGTGATGCCACACATACATTTAGCTCATAACAGTGATCAAACTGTCCACTGGAAATCTGTGAAACACAGTTTTCACTGCAGGTAAACTATAACGCAATTAAAAAATTAATGAGGCTACTCTTCCTTCCCTAAGATTTAAAGGGTCCCTTTCACCAGGGACTATGTTTAAAAATTTTTAAGACTGCAGCCAGTGCCAAAGTCATCTCTAAATTGTAGCAGCAGGACCATTCCAAGTGTGAGTGCAGTTTCCTTCCGAAGTGACAATAGACACTGTGAGTTCAGATCAGCTTTCATGAGGAGCGTCCCTGTACTTGCCACTTGACTTAAGGTTAAAAGATTGGATGACTGGTTCCAGCTCTGCCGATAGTTACCTAGAAACTTTAGGTAAGCCCCTTCACTTCTTTGTGCTCTCTGTTCTTTATATCCTCAATTGTAAAAGAAGAGACTTGGCCTAAAGTTTAATAGACTCTTCTAGTTCTACTAGTGTCAGAGAATTGCTGAATGATTGAGTTGGAATGAGCACATTTACAACAGCTTTATTCTTATCTAGTAGGTTACAGCTTGTATATTATTTTTGCAAGAGGAATATTCGGAGTGCCTAATTTGATATAGATCTCCTACTTATTCTATGTCATTACAGTCTATTTGCTTATGCTATTTTTTAGCAAGTTGAACCTAACAAAACATAAACAGCATTGGATATTATGACCAAC
>PVJI01009798.1:0-63567 GCA_004026765.1 Micronycteris hirsuta | reverse complement strand
GAAAACATAGACTTCTACATAAAAACAAGGCCGATAGAGTTAGTTGCCAGCAGACCTGTACCTCAAGAAATGTTAAAGGACACTCTTCAGTTAAAAGGGAAATTATAAGAGAAGGAACTCCACTTGGTTCTACCCAAAGGAATGAAGAGCACCAGGGATGGTAACTAAGTGGGTGAATATGAAAGACATTTTTTCTCTTTTAAAAATGTATTTAAAAGGTAATTGTTTAAAGCAAAGACATAAAGTCCAGCCAAGATGGAGGCGTAGGTAGAAACCCTTTGCTTCCTCACACAACCAAAAGGAGGATAACAACCAATCTAAAATCAATAAATAACCAGAAGTGCCAGAAAATCAAACTGCATGGAACTCTGACATCCAAGGAATTAAAGAAACAGTCAACCAGAACAACCAGACCATTAAGAACCTGCGGCGAGGCGGCAGACAGCACGGGCGGGGCTGGCCGAAGGGGAAACTGAGACTCAGAGCTGCTAATTGGACTACTGTGGCAATTGCCATGGTGGGACAAACTCCGTCTCACATGAGAGGGTTCTTGGAAAGTCGGCTAGAAACGAGTAGGCGAGCTGCATTGTTCCCTCTCTGGCCCCTCCCCCACAGGGAGCGCAGCAAGGAGGGTTGCCCTGCCCAGGTGAATACCTAAGGTCCCACCCCCTTACTACTTAACAGGTGAGCCAAGAAAAAGAAATATGGCCCAAATGAAAGAACAGAGCACAACTTCAGAAAGAGAGCTAAGCGATAAGGAGATAGCCAACATATCTGATGGAGAATTTAAAGTTCTGGTAATCAAAATGCTCACAGAACTGATTGAGCTTGGTCAAAAAATGAAAAAACAAATGAAAGATACCCAAAATGAAATAAAGCAAAATATTCAGGGAACCAACAGTAACAGGAAGAAAACCAGGACTCAAAGCAATGATTTGGAACAAAAGAGAAAAATAAACATCCAACCGGAATGGAATGAAGAAACAAGAATTCAAAAAAGTGAAGAGAGACTTACGAGCCTCTGGGACAACCTGAAACATTCCAATATCCAAATTATAGGGGTGCCAGAAGGAGAAGAACAATAGCAAGAAATTGAAAACTTACTTGAACAAATAATGAAGGAAAACTCCCCCAATCTGGTGAAGGAAATAGACTTCCAGGAAGTCCAGGAAGCCCAGAGAGTCCCAAAGAAGTTGGATCCAAAGAGGAACACACCAAGGCATATCATAATTACATTACCCAAGATTAAAGATAAAGAGAGAATCTTAAAGACAGCAAGAGTAAAGGAGACAGTTACCTACAAAGGAGTGCCCATTAAACTATCAGCTGATTTCTCAAAAGAAACCTTGCAGGCAAGAAGGGGCTGGAAAGAAGTATCTGAAATCATGAAAGGCAAGGACCTACATCCAAGATTACTGTATCCAGCAAAGCTTTCATTTAGAATGGAAGGGCAGATAAAGTGCTTCCAGATAAGGTCAAGTTAAAGTTCATCATCACCAGCCATTATTACATGAAATGGTAAAGAGACTTATCTAAGAAAAAGAAGATCAAAACTTTGAACAGTAAAATGAGAACAAACTCACAACTATCAACAAATGAACCTAAAAGAAAAGACAAACAACAACAAAAAAACTAAGCAAACAACTAGAACAGGAACAGAATTAGAGAAATGGATATCACACAGAGGGATTTCAGTGGGGAGGGGGAAGGGAGGAATGGGGGGGAGGTAGAGGGAAGAAGAAGCATAGTTAGTAGGCATTAAATAGATGGGAAGAGGTAAAAAATGGTATAGGAAACAGAATTCAAAGAATTTATATGTACAGCTCATGGACATGAACTAAGGGGAGGGGATGCTGGAGGGTTATGGGGTACAGGGCAGAGGAGAGATAAAGGCAGAAAAATTGGAAAAACTATAATAGCATAATCAATAAAATGTACTTAAAAAATAAAGCAAAGATATAATACTACATTGTGAGATTTATAATATGTATGAAAGTAAAATCTAATAATAGCATGAAGGATAGGAGGGGAGAAACAGAAGTACACTGTTATATAATTCATACATTATGTCAAGTGTTATAATATTTAAAGATGACTGTGGTATTTTAAACATGAACATTGTAAATTCTTAAGCTGGCACTAAAAAGACAAAGATGTACAGCTATAAACCAACATAGAGATAAAACAGAAGTCAAAGAAGTCAGGAAAAGAAGAAAAATAAAGAAGAGATGGGATAAATAGAAAGCAAATAGCAAAACAGTAGGTTTGAATACAACCATACCAATAACTACATTAAGTGTACATGTTCTGTACACTCCTGTTGGAAAGCAAATATTGTCCAAGTTAAAAACAAGACCCAACTATGTTGCCTACAAGAAATTCACTTGAAATATAAAGTCATAGATAGATTAAAAGTAAAATAATGTCAAAAAAGATATCATGTAGCCCTGGCTCGGTGGCTCAGTTGGTTGGAGCATCATCTAATACACCAAAATGCTGCAGTTTTGATTCCCAGTCAGAGCACATAACTAGGTTGCCGGTTCAACCTCCAACTGAGGCTCATTCAGGAGGCAACTGATCATTATGTCTCTCTTACATCAATGTTTCTCTCTCCCTCTCACTTCCTCTCTTTAAAATCAATAAACATATCCTTGGGTGAGGATTAAATTTTTTTAAAGAGATATAAAAATTGGAAAACTGGAGTGGCTATATTAACATCAGATAAAGACTAAAAATAAAGAATACTATGAGGGATAAAGAGGGACATTTAATATATTTTCTGAATAAAAAGAGCAAAGGGAAGAAAAATAATAAGGAAATTGTGTGGGAAATAGGAAAATATGCTCAACATTATTAGTAATTAGATTGTCAAAAATGAAAATTTGGGACTTCCAGTCAAGATGGAGGTGTAGGCAAAGGTGTTTCATCTCCCTCACAACAGAAAAAATTAGAACTAGACCACAAAACAAATTTCACCACAACCATCAGAAATCAAGCTGTATAGAAGACCAACCAAGGATTTAAAGAAGAAATATTCATCCAGATGGGTAGGAGGGGTGGAGGTTCAGAGATGGGCTGAGAGGTGTGCAGACACAGTGTGGCACAGAGAGGTGGTGGAACAGGTGGTCCCACATTCACGTGTAGTGTGTAAAAATCTGGAGAGATACCTCAGGTGCAGCGGGGCCCCAGACCAGACCACAGAGCCCAGGGTTCCAATGCCAGGAAGATAAATCGCCACAACTTCTGGCTTTAACAACCAGTGGGGGTTGGGGCAGGGGAAGAAACTGCCAGATTTTCAGGAGACTCCTCTTAAAGGGTCTGCATGACTAAGGACAAACGAAGACCCGCACCCTCTGGGATTCAGCACCAAGGCAACAGCTGGAAGTGCACCAGTGGCATACGGGGAGAAAGCTAAGTGACTGGAAACAGGGTGAATGCCAGGAGATGGCTTCCTCCTGGGGAAACCACCAGAAGCCAAGCAGTGGAACTGTTCCCTGTCTGGGCCCTCACCTACACAGCCACAGAGCGGTGACATGGGTTGCCTCTCCATGCAGATTACCCATGGCTCTGCCCCACAAAATTTACAGGTGCGCTTTTCTGCAATAGGCCATGCTACTGAGACAGGGAGTCAAAGCAGCTCTATCTAATACACAGAAACAAACACAGGGAGGCTGCTAAAACAAAGAGACGAAGAAGTATGGCCCAAATGAAACAACAGAACAAAACCCTAGAAAAAGAACTAAATGAAATGGAGATAACCAACTTATCAGATACAGAGTTCAAAACACTGGTGATCAGGATGCTCAAAGAACTCACTGAGTACAGCAAGAACATAAGAAAGACCCAGACAGAAATGAAGGTTACATTAAGTGAAGTAAAGAAAAACCTACAGGGAACAAACAGTGGAGGGGATGAAGCCAAGATTCAAGTCAATGATTTAGAACATAATGAAGAAAAAAGTGTTCAACCAGAGAAGCAAGAAAAAAATAATTTAAAAAAAATGAGGACAGGCTAAGGAGCCTTTGAGACATCTCCAGATGTATCAACATCCAAATCATAGAGATGCCAGAAGGAAAAAAGAAAAGCAAGAAACTGAAAAGTTATTTGAAAAAATAATGAAAGAAAACTTCCTTAATTTAGCAAAGGAAATAGACATAAAAGTCCAAAAAGCACAGAGAGTCCCAAACAAGTTGGACCCAAAGAGGACCACACCAAGACACATCATAATTAAATTTCCAAAGGTTAAATATAAGGAGAAAATCTTAAAAGCAGCAAGAGTAAAACAGAGAGTTACTCACAAAGGAGTTCCCATAAGACTATCAACTGACTTCTCAAAAGAAACTTTGTGGGCAAGAAGGGACTGGCAATGAAATATTCAAAGTGAAGAAAAGCAAGGGCCTACAACCAAGATTACTTTATCAAGCAAAGCTATCATTTAGGATAGAAGGACAGATAAAGTGCTCCCCAGACAAGGTAAAGCTAAAGGAGTTCATCATCACCAAATCATTATTACATGAAATATTAAAGAGACTTACTAAAGAAAAAGAAGTTCAAAACTATGAGCATTAAAAGGGCAACAAATTCACAATTATCAACAACTGAATCTAAAAAAACAAACTAAGCAAACAACCAGAACTGGAACAGAATCATAGATATGGAGATCATTTGGAGGGGTATCAGCTGGGAGGAGGAAAGGGGGAGAGTGGGTGAAAATGTACGAGGAATAAGAAGCATAATTAGTAGGTACAAAATAGGCAGGGGAATTTCAAGAATAGTATAAGAAATGGAAAAGCCAAAGAACTTATATGCATGACCCATGGACATGAACTAAGGGGGAGATTGCTGGAGGGAAGGGGGGTACCAGGCAGAGAGGGGAAAAAGAGGAAAGTTGGGACAACTGTAATGTCATAATCAATAAAATATCTTTTTTTAAAAAGGAGCCCTGGCTGGTGTAGATCAGTGGATTGAGCACTGACCGGCAAAGTAAAGAGTTGCTGGGTTGCAGGCCTGGTCCTCATTAGGGGATGTACAAGAAGCAGCCACACATTGATGTTTCTCTCCCTCTCTTTCTCTCTCCATTCCCCTTTCTCTAAAAATCAATCAATCAATCAATCTTAAAAAAAAAAAAAAAAGCAGACATAGTTCCAAGGAGCTAGGCCTAGTGCAATGGGGTGGGGAGACAGGGAGTGACTGCTTAATGAGCACAGACTTTTCTTTTGGGATAATGAAAATGGAATTAGGTAGAAGGGGTTGTTGGACAACATTGTGAATATACTAAATGACACTGGACTGTACTCTTTAAAATGATTAATATATGATTATATTTTAAAAAACAAAAAAATTAAACAAACATACTAACAAGACAATTATTACTTTCTATAAAAAATAAAACTCATACAGAAAGGGAAAATAAATCATGATTTACTATAGGTTCAGCTCTGCATAGCATTTATGCAGTCATGATAAGTAAACCTATAATGTAAAAATACTGATCTAACCAAAACTATTCTCTGACCATAATGAGGGAAAGGCTAATTGGAAAAGGTGTCATGAGAGCAAGCAGATAAAAGAGATAAAGATTCATCCTTCAGAGTATGGATCAGAAGAATGAGCAAAGATTTAACAAGAAAATGAGGAAGAAAACAAGGGACAAATTGTTTTAAAGTACATCCAAATTCACAGACACTAAGCATTCATTCCACTCACTTAGGAAAATATCTGGTGTGATCTTCTAATGGGTTGTCACCTTCCACCCAGCCTTTCAAATATCCTCCACAGGAAAAACACTGAACAGTGTCTTCTATACCTAGATATAAGGAAATTCAGTCAGTGCTACTCGCATGTGTATTTGTTAAGTGACACAGGTAATAACCACCAAGCCTTTATTAGCAAAACCCTGCTTGCATTTCCAATCAGACTTTGCGATGAAGTCATAACTTGGGTTACCAGCGAGGTAATCTTCTCCATAGGACCAATGGGGTGATGATCAAATCGTCATGGATGCTCCTATGTACCATGCGCTTTGATGAACGCCCTCTGCCTGTCCCACCTTCTTTCTGTGGAGCAAGAGATTTGCACACCAGAGTGTGGCATTAAAGGCCCATGAAAGAAGGCATTTTTCTCTCTTTTCTCTATTTTTCAATAAATCCCATGAACCTAGAAGAGTGCCTAGCCCTTAGTAGGCACTCTGTAAGTATTTGTTTAGTAACTAAATCAGAAAGAATATATTTAGAGCTCAGGGGAAAAAGAATGAACAACTGTTACAGCGCTTGTGTGAGTTCATGAAGAATCAAATGCCTCTTACTACATTATTGCCAGGTTTATTCCACTAGAAGTAGGACCAAGTCTCCTTGTGAGACTACATTTTCTTGGTAGGAAATTAGCATTTGAATCTACCAGAGGATTGAACTAGAAATGGAACATGCATCATCTCCCTTCCACTCGAAGCCCTGTAGGCACTGCAAACGAGGGCAAAGGAGAACCTCCCTTTGTGTCTGGACAAAAATATGAGGTCCTAGAGCGTGCAAGACCCAAAGAGGGTCAGATGGTTAGGATTTGTGGGGAGAGGTGGAGGTGCAAAAAGGAAGAGGGTGAGAACACTGGACACAGGAGAACAGAATAGAGAGAGTAGAGACAGTGCCTTTCCAAATGCTTAAGACTGTGAACCATTAAGATTTCGGGGGGCCAATGGAACATTTGTTAGATAAAGTGACCACTACATCCCCCTACTCTGTGCTGCTCTGTGATTTGTTTGGTGTCTACTTGACCTCTCAGTATGAGATCTGCATGGGCCTTCACTGTAACTCAGTTTGTGTGTTTGGTCTGAAGGAGGCCAGCAAGGTGCCAAGGAAGGGCACAGTATCCTTTCTCTGATCCTTATTGTACCTCAGGCAGAGAGCTAGCAGAAGGGAACCACCTACACTTTGTGGATTACAGAGTGGAACTTCTTGATGACCAGAAGCTAAAGAGAATACTATGAACTGGTGGAAGGAAGATTCTTCATTTAAAAATATATTTCCTGATTTTCTCTTCCAAGGAGAGTGTGTCAAGGACTCCTTCTTCACATTCCTAGTATCACTAATTCTTCCATAGTAACAGAAACCCTAATTTTTAGCTGGGTACATTGCTAGCCAGGAAAAAGATTAAATGTACCAGCTTCTCTTATAGCTAGGTATGGCCATCTAATACTAAGTTCTGGCTAGAGAGATAGAAGCAGAAGGGTCATATGACAGCTTTATTGTGCTTTGCTTTAATGCGCTTCACGGATATTATTTTTTGTAACAAATTGAAGCCAGATATTAAATGTTTTTACAAATCTATTTGTCTCCATCAACAAATAGATGATGGCTCGCTGATTTGATAGCCGCTTTACTGCAGTGGTCTGGAACCAAACCCACAGTATCTCCAAGGTCTGCCTGTACAAACGTGTATGTCTTTCATAAAGACAAAGTAACATAAAGCTAACTTTTGAAAAATGGAGGATACCTGCACTTGTATTCATTCAGTTTGGAGCCTGTCTACCCAAGGGAGCTGTAGAAAACTAGGAGAGTGGACATTGTTGAGACTAGATAAACACAAGTTCAGGATCATGAGTTGCATGTGGGGTTTGAATGATGAGCAATGTAAGAGCTCTGTGTAAACTACTGACTCACCTGTGTAGAAAAGACCTGCTTTGGCCAGAGCTGCAGCTCCTATAGAGGATTCATGAGGCCAGTCCTTAAAAGAGTCCAGTCGCAGTTCTTCATTAGCAAAGATGCTGTCATTGCAATAAGCTTGAATAAAAGGCATATGGTGAAACCAGCAAGTTTTGATGCCGCCACTATCGGTGTTCAAGTAATCACTTCATATTTACAGATAGAACAATATGAGGTTTGGAATTTGTTTCAGTATAATCAGGAGAGGTTAAAAAGAAGAAAAGTGTTTAGATGAAGCAAGATGGATCGTGTGTTACATTGTTGAAGCAGAGTGTGGACTATATTATCTTATTTTTGTATACTTTCAAATTTTTCTATAATAAAGCCTTTAAAAATGATCTCTTCCTCATCTAGCATCAGAATAAAACAAACAAAAATGCTAAAGGAGATTCCCCTCCTCCACAGCTTAGTGTCAAGATCGGAAAAAGACAAATTTTCCTTGCAGCTCCCTTAAGAAACAGGCCCCCTTAAGAGGAGGCAGATTGATTTCTTGTCCTTTGGGGTGTCCACTCTGTGGAGTGGTCTCCATTAGACTTCCCACCTTGGGCGGGTTCTAGGGTTTGGTTGCTGTCATCTGAGCCCTATAAGGACTTGAAAATTAAACTTATGTTAACTTGGTTCTGCAAATTTTCTAAACATGAAAGCTTGCTTCAACATCCCACTTAACCCCAGGATTCCTGCTGGCACTTCATTGTTAATCTGCATATACTTAATGTACTAGAAAAATCTTGGTCTTTTCCTCCTGTGTGTGTCCTTTACACTCTCATACTCCACAGCACCTCTGACACCAGATGTGTGATGGTTTTCCCCACCAAGCAATTCTCTGACACCAGCTGCGTGTCCTACTATGTAACTCAATTCTGACACTCTACCTGGAGACAGCATCAGGTTCCACAAGACTGCCCCCCGTTCACTTCATTAACTAGAGTGGCTCACAGAACTCAGAGAAACACTTACTTATGTTTGCTAATCTATTAAAGGATATACAAGGTGCAGATGAACAGGTAGGGGAAGAGACAGGGTGAGGCCTCGGAGAGGCCCTAGAATGGGAGCTCCCATCCCCATGGAGTCGGGCTGTGTCACCCTCCCAGTTCGTGGATGTGTTCACCTACCTGGAAGCTCCCTGAACCCTGTGCTACTGGGAGTTTTACGGAGGCTTCATCACGTAGGCATGTCATCATTAACTCCATTTCCAGCCCCTCTTCCCTCTTGGGGAATGAGGGGAGTGACTGAAAATTCTAAGCTTCTAATCATGTCTTGGTGTTTCCAGTGACCAGCCCCCATCAGGAGTCACCCAGGAGCCTAGCCAGTGTCACCTCATTAGAACAAAAGATGCTCCCAGTGCTCTTAGTACTTAGGAATTTGTCACGGATGAGGTCAAAGACCAATTTTTAGAGTAAGAGATGCTCCTAGTGTTCTTATCACTTGGGAAGTTATGAGAGTTTTAGGAGCCCTATACCAGGAAATGGGGACAGACACTAATTCACTTAAGAATGTTTTCAAAACCATTTTATCCAGAAATTTTCATTGTTTTAGGGAAAGTGTCAGCTGGGGACCCAACCCTGCTATATTCCCTATACTCATTTATGCTAAAAAAAAAAAAAACTAAGTCACTCCAGAAGACCAGAAATCTTGTGAAAAAAAATTTTTTTTTTAACGATTATGGCACAATCAAATGAGGAAGAAAATGGAAGCATTTTAAAAAAAGAGAAAAGGATGAGAATAAAAGGAAAACAAAAGAAGAAATAAACAAGCAAAGCCTTCAGAAAGTCTGAGTACTTACCCGATGCCATAGGTAAATCTCTCTTGACCCAGGAATTCACAAAATGTTCTCCCTGAAGAAAATTAAAAATTTTGACTTAGAGTATACACATATCTACCAATGAAAATTGCTAGAACTCTCCTGCCCCCAAATGAAGAGTTTCACTGGACTGAGCGGCAGGTTTGTTGGAGAGCATTCTTTAAGTTTTCGTTTCTATTAATGTTGGACTTTTTTATGCAGTGCAAAAACAAGACAAGACAGAAAGAACCCGTGAACGTTTATTTATACCTAACAGGAAGCCTTCAGGGGTCACTGTTTCCAGAGACCAAGCCCCAAAGCTGATTTACGTACAGATATCACAGATGCACTTTGACTAATGAGGAAGTATAAGCTGTAGGAAGGCAACTGGATCCAGACACGTGTTAGGTGTTGAGCAGCTGATCCCTCTCTGATAATCGCACGGGATGTCTTTCTCAGGAAACACTTCTCCCTCACTTTCAGGTCAAGTTCTCACTGCAGGGTTCTCATCTTCTGAGTCATGTTAGCCAGTCAATTCCCTTTTGTGCTGAAGCCAATCTGAGTTGGGTTTCCCATCACCTGGCACTAGAGAATCCTTACTAATAGTTCTACAGTAACCAGATAGGAGACAGTGACTCTGAGGCTTCTGTGGGGAATGGTGCTGTGGTCCCCCAATCTTTCTCAGGCATTCAGATGGGGGCAGCCCAGGGAAGCTAGGGGAGGTGGCCTCTGTCAGAGAGGGAAAAACTACCAAGAAGGCAGACAAACCACACAAAAACCAACCCTGGAAAAAGGAATTTTAAGGGGTCTTGTTTAGCAAGAAAAGGTAATTTTCTTCATTCTGCTAGATGAAAAGTAGGGGTAGGAAAGAAGGAAATGAGAAAGTA
Organism: Micronycteris hirsuta; assembly: GCA_004026765.1. Classification (NCBI taxonomy): domain Eukaryota; kingdom Metazoa; phylum Chordata; class Mammalia; order Chiroptera; family Phyllostomidae; genus Micronycteris; species Micronycteris hirsuta. The sequence continues at coordinate 53,206 of PVJI01009798.1, read as the reverse complement.
GTAGAGTCTGTGACCCAAAAAGAAACAAAAACGCCCCCTCCCTTCTAATTCAGATATTATTAGGTAATCAAAAGCCAACTTGAGGAAAAAAAGTGCTGTTGTACATTACCGTGACACCAAAAAATCCCTCGTAGCTTTGAATGTACTGGGCAATTTCCTCTGAGGATTTCTTACTTTGAAGAAATTCGCATCTATAATTGATAAACATAATTAAAATTTACCCTCATATCGTGATAGAGATGCCCTATGTCTCTATGATTGCAGTGATGGTTGCACAAGGAACACTGTTAAAACTTACTGAATTGTGTATTTAAACTTGGTGAATTTTATTAAACTTTAAATAAAATTATCAAAAGACTTATTCCAAAACTCACTTAAGAGAATCACCATTATTCTCACATAATTATTCTTTATTTCTACTAATGACAACCAGAAAAATTTAAAATTAAATATTTATTTTATCTTTTTCTTGAAACAAAATATATAATACAGACTGATTTACAGTAATATATAGGCTAGAGTTTTTGTTTGTTAAATTAAACTATGATGAATAAATCTAGTTCCTTTGGTTATGTGAAAGTTACTGGCAATAAGGGGAACTGTGTAAAATAATAATATATTTCATCTAGTGAACAAAACACATCACCATTCCTTAAAATAAAACAATGGAAATTAATATAGAATTTTTTTAAAAGAGTACATGGTGAAATCGTCGGCCATCTTCACACAATACATGACTGTTTGTATGAGAAACTGGTTGCATACAACTTCATAATCCTTACGACAACCCTACAAGCCATATATCACCACCTGCATTTTTACATATGAGGCTCGGAGGAACTTGCATAGGGCCTGCCAGCTGGGAAGCAGCTCTGTGCACCTCCTAAGCTTCTGCACTCTGCCCTGCCCTTCTTCCTATCGCTAGGCCTTCGCTCCTCCCTCCGTGAGGCTGGTCACGGGACTGACATCTTCTCTCCTCTGCTTCTCATCTTTCCCGCAGCCCAATGTCAGAGAAGGTAGACAAGGGCCACTCCCAACAGGATGTGCCACTCTGGTCGGTCTAGTCACATGATGGTCTGTGTGAACGGTGTCACTAGGAGTTGTCCAGTGTATCACCCAATGGCACTGAGCATGGTGGCCCTGAGTATAAGTAAAGCCTGAACTGAGACCAGAGCTGACATGGGTGCCCAAGAGCCATGATACTGAGCCAGGACTGACACTTGCCTGGTCCCTACAAGTGTGGCACTTGTCAACCCTGAGTCTGATTGGTTGGGTCTATTCTGATTGGTCAAGGAGCCAGAGTGACCTTCAAAATATTTAGCCATCTGGCTTCAAGCATCCTTATAATTGTTTCATCTGCTTGTCTGGAAGAGCTTTCTTCTCCCCTCCCCACCCCCTCATCTCTCTCTCTCTCTACCTCTTTCCTTCTCCACCTCTGTCCCCTTTCTCCCTCCCACCTGCCTCTTCACTTTTTCTTTTCAACTTCGGAAGTAATACACATTCATTTCTAAAAAGTTAAACAAAATAGAAGTGAACAAAGTAAAATATGAAAGTCTGTCTCCCCTTCATCTCCTGACAAACTCAAACCCAGACAGATCTATTGTTTGGTTCATATCTTTTCATAACTTTTTCTATTATTTTCAAACAAGTCTGTACACAGGTTGACTGGCGTTACATATTTTTAAGGTCTTACACTACACATTATTTTGCACATTGCTTTTTCCACTTACCATAGACAGCCTTCCGTTTTTGTGAGCATGGCTGCCCATACGTAAGATGACTTACAGATATAAATAACTGTTCTGTTATTTTGTGGTTGACCCATGATCCAACCAATAACTTCTCTGCATGTTGTAGGTATGTGACTGATATTCGTTAAAGAAACAGAATATGAGCCTGATCACATTCCTAGATCTAAGTCCTAGGAAATCTAGGAAGTAGAAAACCACATTAATAATGCCACAAAAACAAGTTCAGCTAAACCTAGAGTGTAGGGAATTTTACAGGGAGGATTACATGGTCTATTTAATGAGTAAATGACAAGAAAAAAGGAAGGAGGGAATCTATAAATGAAAAATCTTAAGAGACAGATCAACTAAATGTAATATGTGGACTTTGTTTGGATCCTGATTCAAATTAACCAACAGTAAAGAAAGAGAGGAAAGTAGGGGGATGAGGACATTAAACACTGACTCAGATATTTGATAATGTGTATTGAGGAATTAATGTTAATCCTTTTTTAGGAGAGATAATATTGTGGCTTCGTTTCTTAAAGATGTTTTAGTATATAACTCAAATATAATATCAACAAATGACATTATAAGATGTCTGGGATTGACTTTAATATAATCTGGTTATAATTACTATTATTTCTGGGGAGAGATGAGTAAGAGATGGATGGAATATAATTTGGTCATGTGCTAATAAGGGTTTATTATACTATTCTCTCTACTTTTGAAATTTTCCATAATGAACGTTTTAAAAATTGTAAAGGAAATGAATATGTATTTGATAGATACAAAGTCATGTAGAACATACTAGTAAACATAGCCCTGGCTGGTGTGACTCAGTGGATTGAGTGCCAGCCTGTGAACTAAAATGTTGCCAGTTTGATTCCTGGTCAGGGCACATGCCTGGGTTGCAGACCAGGTCCCCAGTTAGGGGTGTGTGAGAGGCAACCAATCAATGTTTCTCTCTCACATCAGTGTTTCTTTCCTGCTCTTTTTCCCCTCTCTTCCCCTCTCTCTAAATATAAATATATAAAACCTTTAAAACGAAAATACTTGTAAATATAGCATTAAAAATAATTAAAATGCACTTTGTTTTTTAAGCAGGGAACTAAAGACCATTGCAACAATCAAAACTTGGAGTTTTTAAAATAAAATGGTAGGGTTTTTTGGTATGTAATCAGCAGTACATGAAACCATTTGTAATGAAGTCTTAAATATTATTTTACTTTCCAACTTCCTTCTTATGCCATTTATATCATCCTTATGTGAATTATTCTTATTTATCAATTAGGGCTGATTCTAAAACTTCTACATGGAAAAACGTATCTTAGTATTTAGGATAATAAAACAACATTTAAGAAATTATTTTAAAATTGTATGATTCAAAATGCTTATGATGTAATCAGGCCTTTCTTGCTTGAATAAATGCTTGAATAAATTCTGGAATGTTCCACTTTCAGATTGGAAAAGAGTCAAACTTGAAGATGCTTCTCCAGGAAGGTGACTCTTGTCTCTAGTTTTGTTTCATCTTTTTAAGAAAAGAGACAGATTTCTGTACTTACTTAGGGAACCACTTGGCATGTTCCTTCCAAGGATCATCTCCATCCTCCCAATTTCCTAAACATCCACCACAGGAAAAACACTGCACAGCGTCCCGTTTCCCTACACAGGAAGGAAAACATTTAGATTGCCCAGCAGTGGCACCATGGGATAAACCAGAAGGTGTGTTTCTGTGAGCTGACCGCTTTGCGGGAGTAAGACGTGCTCCAACACGTCTGCCCACTCACACTGTCGTCTGGCGGAGTCTCCATCCATAGCCCGCGGCCACAGCCATCCTTCACAGACGGAACTCTAAACTGTTTAACTCAATGTGCCCGCAAGGTGTTCCCAGAGCTGGTATTTTGCTAATTGAGCTCTCAGAGCTGAAGTAGTGGGGAAGCAGAGAAACTCTAGAACTCATTAAGTAAGGCACAGTTAGAAAACCTAAGTTGTAGCTTTGCAATGAAACTGCTGTGGACACTTAGGCATATTTTTTTTTATAATTACTTTATTGTTGATCAATTACAGTTGTCTGCATCCTTTCCCCTCCCCCCCTGCTTTTTTTTATAATTACTTTATTGTTGATCAACACTTAGGCATGTTTTTAAACTCTGAGCCTCAATGAACTCAACTGTGAAATGGCAGGAAGGGGAGAGTTTGCTGGATGAGAATAGTGCTTAACCCGAGTCTAGCTAGCATCAAGTCGGTACTCAGTCAACGGCAGCTGTTACTGTTACTACAGTTCTCATTCGCAGCCATCATAACATTTATGGCATGCCTAGGACAGTGCAAACAGAGTGCAGTTTTCTCAAACGCAGTTTGCCCTTCATAGTAGAGTTAGCCCTAAGATTAAAACCAACCATCCAACCAACAAAAAGCCCCTCCAATATTGCAGCACTTAAAAAAACAGAAGATGGTCTTGTAGGAGCAGCAAAAGGAAAATGGGTAAGGAGACTGGGGTCTGGCTCACCTCCTGGTTTATCTTAAGGGCCTTAAGAATGTTGTCAGTATTGCCTAAGGTCCAAGTTTAAGGAAAAGTAACTAATTTTTTTTTTAAGATTTTACTTATTTATTTTTAGACAGAGGGGAAGGGAGGGAGAAAGAGAGGGAGAGAAATGTCAATGTGTGGTTGCCTCTTGCACGCCCCCTACTGGGGACCTGGTCTGCAACCCAGCCACGTGCCCTGACTGGGAATCAAACCGGGACCCTTTGGTTCACAGGCCAGCACTCAATCCACTGAGCCATACTAGCCAGGTCTGTTTAATTTTTTATGCATTTGACAAATTAATATGCTGCATGAAACATAAAGCTAAAGTAAAATTACTGAAGTTGAATGTTAATAAAATAGACCTAATCAAATACATTTAACAAGTGAGGAAAAATTCACAACATAGTACAACTGAAAAATGAAACCTAAACTTAAAACTCCAGAGAAATATTTAAGAAAAGATTGTAAATTACCTGTAAAGACAAAGCCAGCCACTGAGAGCTCCCTTGGCGATGTCGCCTGGGCATAAAACGGCCAGTCTTCGAAGGAGTCCAGCCTGGCCTTCTCTTCCTGGTATTTTGCTTTGTCTCCTCTCAGCTTGTTCTCTGGATTCTTAACTCTTATGTCATACTTGGCAATGTTACCAACATCTTTGCCCAGAAGGAATTCACAGTCTGGACGAAAGTTCCTGTGTTCTTCCACGGGGAGTCTCTGGAGGCTGCTGTGGAACAGGATGAGGCTGCAGCAGAAACACTGTAGCCCGGACTTTGCGCCCGTGAAATAGAACCCAGCTGCTGCCATCTCCTGTGGGGTCCATGAGCTGTAGGAGTGATAGGTCACAAAGGTCTTTAATCTTTTTGCTTCACTGCGCATTTCTGAGTTAAAGCCTTTCTTCATGTTTTCTCGTTCTTTCTGCTTCTCCTTTTCCATTTCCTTTACATATTGAAAAGCATTAATGCCTAGAAGAGCAGACAGGTCCCGGAGCGAAGCATCGTCATGCTGGGGAATCCTCTCTCCTGTGGCCTCCTCCTGAGTGGCCATCTTTTTTTTTTTAGCTTCGTATATATATTTTTAAATTTAATTTATTTATTTTTTAGAGAGAAGGGAAGAAGAAAGAGAGGGAGAGAAACATCAATGTGTGGTTGCCTCTCTTGTGACCCCTACTGGGGACCTGGCCCACAACCCAGGCACACACCCCAACTGGGACTCAAACTGGTGACCCATTGGCTCGCAGGCTGGTGCTCAATCCACTGAGCCACACCAGCCAGGGCCTGAGTGGCTGTCTTCTTAGAAGGGAAAGAAAAGTAGGTTAATGGACATTTCCATTGGATTGAGTAGTCCTGAGATTTCTTCAACCCTTTTATTTCGACTGTTTCATTTCTTCTGAATCATACTGATCTTCTCTTCAGCATTTGCCCAAGTTGGAGCAAATATGCTAAAAGGTCAGCCTCTCTCACTTCATCCTGCGCCCCCCGCCCCCACCGGTAAGGTCGCATGTGCCTTCTTTCACAGTATCAATCACCACTTACATCAAAGGCATAAACAAGGGACACTTCGGGATAGTCATATAACATGTCCAAAGATGCTTGCTTGTACCCTCAGCACTTCAGAAACCTCAAAGGGAGTGTCCCATGTAGTACCCCCAGCTGTAATTAGATGGTTCCACTTTACAGGATGTGTTTTATGTACCCCCGCCTTTATCCAGCTCAGCTGATTTGCAATTTGCTCATCTACCCGAATTTCTGCAAAAGTGGCGGTGAACAGAAGACCTTGATTAACACCAAGCATGCCCTTCATTTCACAGTGCCTAAGGCAAGGAAAAGCGCTTCTTTGTCCATAATGCTTTAAATCTGTTTCAGCAGGGTTTCCTCAAGCAGCTCTCTATCAGTCCACAGGGTTACTTAGCTTTTTTTTAATCCTCGCCTGAGGACACTTTTTTCATTGCTCTTTAGAGAGAGAGAAACATGGATGTGAGAAAGAAACTTCGATTGGTTACCTCCCATACACGTTCAGACCAGGGACTGGACCTGCAACCCAGGCATGTGCCCTGACCGGGAATAGAGCCTGCACCCCTTTAGCTACCGGGTGACTCAGCTGTTTGATTGACCACCTCCTCTGTTTCAGTTCTCTTGATGCCCATTCCCTGTAGTGACTTTTCGGTGGTTCTCTATCAAATGGGTGTCTTGTGATGACCAGAAGAAATGCCTGCCCACCTCTCCTTTGGCCTCATGTTCCTTTCCTTCACAGAAGGGACCGCCAAAGCCTTGTGGTGTTGGCAGCCTAAGGCTTTTTGTAGTTTCATTTTTGCCAAAGCAGCCAAAACCAGTCAAGGTACAGTATTCTTAGCTGACTTCCCCTCTATCCGAATTTCTGTTTTAATCCACTTAGCTATTTCCTCTGGCTCTGGATTGACTACCTTTAAATTCCATTGCTGTCCTTTCCTTCCCATCAATAGTTACAGTACTTGAATGAATTCAAACCGGGAATCCCTCAGCAGCCAGCCTGCTATGAGTGGTTCTAAATCTTTCTCCCATTTTTCTATTTTCTTTCTGTCAATCAAAGCCTTAGCCATTATTTAAATTATAAAGCCAAAAACTATTTCAATTATCCCATTCACAGTGCTATCTTCAGCAATTACACAGGGATGGGTAATTGAAAAAACTCACATGACTCTACATAACATACTTACATAAAACTTAAATGCAGGTAAACGCTAAAATACGAAAATAAACATAAAAAAAAACAGGCAAACATCAGAGAGTTTCAGATTCCAGGCCCAGTTCCTGGGGGCTTTACTCGGTTGCACAGGCTGTGTTGCATTTCAGGTAAAGAACAACCCTGGTATATGCAAGATACCCGGGTCTCAGGAAACCAGTCTCTTCCGAGGAGGGATCTTTTATGCCTTTCTAGTCACATGCCCAAAATGAGGCTGCATGACCAGTCTCAAAAATAGAAAAGCTGCTACAGGCTGCCTCTGGCCTGTCTCAGACCCTAGCCCAGGACTACATTAGTCACTAGTTAGGACATTCCACTCAGGTTTGGTCAAGAGACAGCACTGTGGCTCCTAGCCTCCCTGGAGATAAGTAAGTACAGGGTTGCAACAGACCAGCTGGGAGCAATTTTGCTGGTTCAGTGGTCAACTTTGCTGATCTGGAGGCCATTTCTGAACGGGAGAGATCTCCAAGACCCTCTCCAGATTTCATGTCTTCTGACTACAAGAGCTTAGAGTGCCAACTGAAGCAACTACATGGTGGATCTAGGATTTAAACCCAAGTCTGTGTGACCACAGTGGCTGTCCTCTTGCCTCCAGAGAAGCAAAAATAAGAGAAATAAACCCTGGCTGGTGTGGCTCAGTGGATTGAGCCCTGGGCTGAGAACCAAAAGGTCTCTGGTTTGATTCCTGGTCATGGCACATGCCTGGGTTGCCAGCCAGGTCCCTGGTTTGGGGAGTGCAAGAGATGGACAACTAATGTTTCTGTCTCACATCGATGTTTCTCTACTTCTCTTCCTCTCCCTTCCCCCTCTCTCTGAAAATAAATGGATAAAATAAAAAAAGGGGGGTGGGGGAGAGGGCTATAACTTTAGATGCGGAAGGAAAGCACCTTTGCCAGAGATGGTAATTTACTTACCAGGAGGTTTATCCAGAGTCCCAGTCAAATGGAAGGAGAATGGATGGCCTGAGTACAAATGCTCGGTGTTTGTCCTTCAACGGGAAGCAATGAAAATGTATTTGAAGAACCAAAACTCAAAACAAATTGCAGTTCAGTGAGAGACTTCCAGTAAGTGCTCTAACGTAGCACGTGACAAAGGCTTAGTCAGGACCCACAAGGAGTAACACAGCTTACCAAGTCCCACAACAGGAAGTATTTCACTCTAAGCAGTTACGATTGGTTAATGTTTACAATGCTAATGTAAGTCTTATTCCTTGGATGGTGATAGTTTCTATCTTTCTAGTATCTTTTAGGATTTTCTCTTTTATCTTTGGGGTTATAAAACTTCAAAACGTTGTGTATAGTTTTGGGTCTGTCTACATCCATCGTACTGGGCACTCATTCGGCCTCCTCAATCTGATCACGTCAGTGTCCCATCAGCCCTTGGACATTATCTTCTAGGATTTTCTTTGATAATTTCCTACTGTCTGCTACCATCTTTTCTCTCTTCCTAGTATTCCCATTAGTCAGGTGGGGATTTAATGGACCACCTAAATTCGTAATTCCCCCCTCATCGCTTCTTAGTGCTCTTGCTGTACTTTCTCTGAGACTGCCTCTCCGTCATCTTCTGGCTCTCCAACAGCAATTCTTAATCGCAGCAATTACACTTTTAACTTCCCACGGCTCTTTATTGTTCTCTGACTGTTCTTTAGTTTCATGACATCTTATTTTTTTAACCAACTCGATCTTTCTCTATGCGTCAAATGACAAAACCAAAGCAAGTTAATAGCGAGTTTGATGTCCTTGATTCGAGGGAAAGCAGCCCGTGGATCAGGCAAGTGCCGTGCCTCACCAGCAGCAGGACACTGTCCCTGAGGGATCTGGGGCCGGAGTGAGTTTTATGGAGAAGAGGTGGCAGGAAACAGGGGAGGACTGGCCAGGAGGGCGGGGGTTTCCTGACAGAACCACAGTCCTGTTTCCTAGGGGAAGGTAGACTAGCTAAGGCTGAGTGGGAGGATTGTGATTAGTGTATGTTAGGTTTCCATGACAGGTGTGTTCCATCAGTGCAGGCTCACTCAGGTTTACATGTGTGACTTGGGCCAGGCCAGGAGGATGGCCTCCAGTCTGTGGGTCCTGATAAATTAACTTCATCAATATTAATGTCTAGTTCATCTGTCGCCTAAATGATGTTTCCTTCAAGGCTATTATCATTTACCTTGGTGTTTATTTTTCATATTACCAGCCATCCTCAAATGTATACCAAAACTCAGTTTCCAATTTATGTTCAAGAAGTAGACCATTTACCTGGCTGGTGTAGCTCAGTGAATTGAGCGTGGGCTGGGAACCAGAGGGTCCCGGTTCGATTCCCAGTCAGGGCACATGCCTGGGTTGCAGGCTGGGTCCCCAGTGAGGGCCATGTGAGAGGCAACCATACATTGCTGTTTCTCTCCCTCTCTGTCTCCCTCTCTTCCCCTCTCTCTGAAATAAATAAATAAAATCTTAAAAAAAAAAAAAAAAAGTAGACCATTTAGCCCTGGCTGGGTAGCTCAGTAGGTGAAAGCATTGTCCCAAAATGCCAAGGTTGTGGGTTCAATTCCCTGTCAGGGCATATAAGCAGCAACCAATTAATGCATAAAGAAGTGGAATAACAAATTGATATTTTTCTCTCTAAAAAAATTAATAAAATTTTTTAAAATAGGCCATTTAAAAGCTGACTGGTCAGAATTATGGTTAAAAATCTAATTAAAAGCCACATAACTGTGACTTGAACCTAAGCTTTTCACTTTATGGAGGCCAGATTGGGGAGCCAGGGTTTAGCCTGGAGAAGCCCTAAATGTCAGAGGAACCCCTCAGAAAGTGATTTCAAGTTAAATGTAAAGATGGAGCTAACAGCTGAAAGGCCACTTGGGATGTTCCTTGAGCATAATGACCAGTTTTGTTTTTTTTTTAATAAGATTTTTTATTTCATTTCTTTAGAAAGAGGGGAAAGAGAATGGAATAAATACCACTATTCCACTTGAATTTCCACCTTCCAAAATTTGTTAAAATATTCCACATGCTGGTGGTCCCCTCCTGGTTTCCTAATTTTCTGAGTTTTTACTTCTATTTTATTTACTATTATTATTATTATTATTATTATTATTATTATTATTATTATTTATCCTCACCCAAGGATTTTTTTTTTCATTGCTTTTAGAGAGGAGGGGAGAGATGGAGAGAAACAATGATGTGAGACAGAAACATTGATTAGGTGCCTCCTGCACATGCCTGGACCAGGGACTGTATGCATCCAGACCAGGGATCAAACTCACAACCTGGGCATGTGCCCTGACTGGGAATTGAACCTGTGACTCTTTAGTTACAGAACGATGCTCCGACCAATGATGCCACAACTGCCAGGGCTCTGGGTTTATACTTTCAAAAATCATTTCAATGTTGTATATTTATTAAAATAAGAGCTAAAATTTATTTAGATACTACTACTAGCCAGACACACTTCTAAGCACTTTAGATATGTCCATGTAATCCTATCAATAGTCTAAACAAAGCAGCTATTGTTATTTCCATTTTACAGTTGAGGAAACTCGGGCATATAGTTCAGATTAACCAGAGTCTGCACTTTTAACCACTATGTTATGCTGCCATAAAGCTAGATTTTAAGGAAAGGCAAACCGAGTTATCCCAAAAATCTCATTCTCTCCTCATTTTGGTATTTGAGCAAAATGCTGAGTTAGCAAAGCTTCTTCTAGCTGTTACCAGTGGCTCTGGCATGTCACCTCCTCTGCCTAACCTCTGGTCAAAAGGCCATTTACCCAGCCAAGAAGCGATCCTGTTAGTTGACCAGGTGTTCACTGGCCCTTCCTAACTATTGTAATGCCGTGTATGATGTTACAGGGGCAGCATTCTTGTGAAGCATTTCAATGACGCAGCCGGCTGCCACCTCTCCACACGGCGACCCTTCTGCCTGACAACAAAACCGCTTCCTTTACAATGCTGCGTGCATCTCCGTCCCATGCACACTACGTTTGTCATTGTACCTTGTAGGTTTTGCTGCCCTTATGACTGGAATTTCTTTTTCATTCCTATTCTCTAAATGTTTATTCATGATACATAAGACTCCTTCTAGTCTATTTTTAATATGGTTCTACATCCTCTTGAATTTTGTAAGTAAACATTTGTATTATCTGAATATTATGGCAGTTTCATCTTTTACAGCCATTGTATTTTCTTGTCTTGTGGCACTAATGTAACATAATGTTGCTTAATAAGTTGATAATGAATATCCAATCTTTTTTTTTAAATTTATTTATTTTTTTTTTTTAAGATTTTATTTTATTTATTTTCAGAGAGAGGAGAAGGGAGGGAGAAAGAGCAATGTATGGTTGCCTCTCACATGGCCCTCATTGGGGACCTGGCCTGCAACCCAGGCATGTGCCCCAACTGGGAATCGAACCGGGACCCTCTGGTTCCCAGCCCACGCTCAATCCACTGAGCTACACCAGCCGGGCTGAATATCCAATCTTATCCTTGACCTTGGCAGGAATTCTTCTGAAGTTTGACCACTAAGTATGATGTTTATTGTAGATTTTTACTGGATACCCTTTATGAGTTGAAAGAACTTCCCTTTTACTCCTAGTGCCATTGAAAACTTCTGCATAGCCTTAATTGGAAAAAGATCCAAATACACCTCTATGTGGCAGAAGGGGAAGAAAATCCCCAAAGGAAGTGAGTTAAAATATGAGTGCCAAAAACAAACACGTAAATGCATACGTAGTTTGTGGGAGTGTAAAATGGTGCAATGCTTTGGAAAACCAGCTGGGTAGCATCATGTACACTTAAGTATACATTTACCATTCAACCTAGTAATCCCATTACTACATGTGAAAAATGAAACATATGAACACACAAAAACTTATAACAGAATGTCATAGTAGCTTTATTCATACCATCCAAGAAACCAGAAGCCACCTCAGTGTTCACAGGGAATAAACAAATGACAAATTATTCGTGTAATGGGATACTAATACACTGCATAAAGGAACAAAGTATTGATACAGATAACACAGATGAATTTCAAAAACATTATGCTAAGTAAAAGAAGCCATACATGTTGTATGATTCAATTAGTTAGAAATTGTACAACTGCCAAAACTAATCTCCAGTGACAGAAAACAGAGCAGCAGTACCTGGTGCTGGAAGTCCTGGCAAACACTGACCGCAAAGGGGCCAGCGGGGCGGATGAACATGTTCTCTCGATTGTGGAGGTCACTGCATGGGTGTCCACGTTTGCCAAAAGGCATCAAACTGTCCGCTTAAAATGGGAGCATTTCATTGTATGCTAATTACAACTCAACTTGATTTTTAAAAAATTCTTAGTGTACATACAAATTCACTAATGTTTAAGGAGAATCTAAAGGAATGAAAAAGCAATTCCATGTTTGGGATTTGTTTTCTGTAAAGGTACCTGAGTTAATTTTTTCTTTTTCAGTTCAGTAGAATTCTATTATCAGGACCTGTTTTTAACTTACCTCTGTACCTCTATAGTAGAGGCGGTGGCTTTCAAACTTTAGCATTTATCACAATCACCTGGAGGATTTGTTAAACAGATAAATAGTCTCAGCCCCAGGATTTCTGATTCAATAGGTCTGACAGGGCCCAAGAATTTGCATTTCTAACTTGTTCCCAGGTGATGCTGCTGCTACAGGTCCTACAAGTCCAGGCACATCCCTTACAATCAATGATCCGTAAAAGATTCCTCTTCCTCCAAAGAGTCAATTCTTAATATTAAAAATCCAAACTGAATTATCCCCTAAGAGGGATATATCCTAGGAAAGCCTGACACTTGAAAATTACAATTCTCTGTCCTGATGATAAAGAACGGAGAAGAGGTAAGCTGGGCTCAAGTGTGTAAACTGGTGGCCTGTAATAAGTTTTACTTAACCTCGATGATTTTTAAAAGTTAGACACCAACATTTAAAACTTAGGAGAATTCACTTAAAAATCCAATTTTTCAGTTTCTCTCTCCCTTTTAAAAAATATGCTTGATTTTAGAGAGGGAGAGAAACATTGGTGTGAATGACAGACATGCACTGGCTGCCTCCCATAAGCACCCTGACCGGGGATCAAACCCTCAGCCCAGGCATGTGCCCTGACTGGGAATCAAACACCCAACCCTTTGGTACACAGGACAAAACTCCAACCAACTGAGCCATACCAGCCAGGGACAGTTTCTCTTTAAGATATCAAAATACATGGCACCAGGAGACCTACATTCCTAGAAGCAAAAAACAAGTAGGGGCTGAATAATGGTTACCTCCTTCAAAAACTTTTTTTTTTCCCTAAGTAACAAGTGTGCATGTATAAAATTCAAAAGATACAAAGGGACGTAGAGAGAAAACTACATCTCTCTCCTAACCCTGGGCCCAGCATCTCGAGGCTGCCTCTTTCAGATGAACAAGCGCTTTCCAGACACCACCACTTCGCAGCACCCTGGCCCCTTTCACTTACTTGCTTCACCTGCCTGGCCCCTTGACGCACTGAGTTTGCATCCAAGCCCATTTCACAGCTCCTCTTCTGCATGCCCGTAGCACTTGCCATGTTATTCACTGACTCCTTCATAGGTCTCCCTTCTAGGCTGGGAGGTTCCCAGATCCATGAGGGTAGGGTTTATGTCCTCTTTTTGGTGTCTGTGTCCTACTGCCTAGGATCCTGTCAGATGGATGTACAGGTTTGCTGAGGGAATTAGTAACCAAATTGTGTATTGTTTTCTGGCCAGAGGTGTGATTCAAATAGCAATTTAGTTAGGTGAAATCAAGAATTTTAATCCTGTCAGGACCCCATGAGTACCCCCAGACCACTTTGCAGTCTCCCCAGAATAGCGCTAGAGAACACATAAAGAAAATAATGGATCCTCTATTCTTAAAGAACAGGACAGTCCCAAGGCTGCTTATTCAGAAGCAGCCTATGCCCTTTTCCTCTGTACTGTAGGCCCCACAAACTCAAACTTCTCGCCCTTTCTCCTAAACTCTGCCACCCACTAAAGGCCTGCAATTCGACCACCCCACTTCCCGAGGACTGGCTGTATCCTTTCTTTCTCACCACTTGAAATTGTGTCATGTTATGCATTTGACAATCATTACAGAGATACAAACTGCTGAACACAGATGACCAGGAACATGAGGAAGTTACAAAATATTGAGAAATCTTACACGTCTATGGTTCTTCTTTCCTGCAGCCATTCCGAGAAGTCTTGCTGTCCCCTCACTGTTCTGATGATGGCGGTGGGTCACATATGGTTCTTAAATATAAGACTTAGATGTTTTTAATCTAATCACCTTTCTTCTGCCTTTTGAAGGAGCAAGAGATTGTGCCAAGATGGCTGCCCGACGTGCGTGCTGCCCTGGGCCACGAGACTGCCGCCCACTAACCCGAGCTGGAGACACGCCGATCATAATCAACACTCCTTCTGACATAAACCGGCACTCCTGGCCTGCCTCCCACTACATGCTGGCCTCCGGAACAGGCCATTGTCCCGACCTGGTCAACCGCATAGAGCATTTACCTGTACCTGGGACTAGTCATGTACGAGCGCTGGAAACTATCTTGTTCTGGGTAATTCCTGGGCACCTGCTGAGCAGCCCAGGACCACTTTGTCTTGCAGCTGCTCAAAGATATGCCGACTATGTAAGTTTCCCTTAATGAACTCTATCAATTACCAGTTCAGCCCAGGAATCTTCCCTGGAATCTGCACACACTAAACCTTCAAACAGTACTGCCATCTTCACCTTGTATAGATGCAGCTACTTTCAAGGGCAAGAGTCACAGAATAGAAACAGCCCATATGTTGCCACATATAGGTGGAAAATGTATTGTGTGAACCACGACCCAAGTAAATGAAAAGAAACTTTATTCTAGTTCCCCTCCAACCTCCAGCTCTGTACTTACCACCTTATCTGATGAACATAATTGTTTCCATGTTACTACTCAGGCCTTCAACAGAGAACATTAGCTGCGTTATTTTCATTTGCTTCACCACAACTTCCCAGGATTCCTTAAATCTTATCATGTTTGAACACTTTGTTTACAAAAAATTTAAACTATATAAAAACACTTAAAAAAGTAATTTTCATTCTCAGCCCTCTGTTCATCCACTCTTCTATACCCCCACCCCAGCCAACACTTTTTTTTAACCCTTCCCTGAGGATATGTTTTTACTGATTTTAGATAGAAAGGGAAAGAGAGACAGACAGACAGACAGAAACATCAATTGGTTGCCTCCTGTATGAGCCCCAACTGGGGACTGAACCCACAATCTAGGTACGTGCCCTGACCAGCAACTGAACCTGCAGCCTTTGTTGTATGGGGCGATGCTCCAATCACCTGAGCCTCCTGGTCAGAGCTCAGGCAACCACTTTTATTAGCTCCCTGTGTATTCTCCCAGTGTTTCATTTTAAAAGACAAATTTATTGAGATAAATTCACATACCATACAATTTACCCACTTAAAGTGTATACAGTTCAATGGTTTTTAGTATATTCAGAGTTGAATAATCATCATCGATTTTAGAACATTTCCATCACTCCTGATAGAAACCCTGTGCCTGTTACCACCCACTTATCTCCCGCAGTTGTCCCGTGTTCCCTCACAACTTCGTGCTGGGAAGGTCCACAGTGCTGTCTCCTCTTCTGTTCTTAATATTCATATCTGAGTTTCCTCTCTCATCTTCCTTGGTCAGTCTAGCTAAAGATTTGTCAATTTTGTTGAAGTTACTTTTGGTTTGTTTCATTGATTTTCTCTATCGTTTTCTAGTGCCTCTTTTTGCTAATACAAATCTATATATTCTTACTTTTCCTTCTTCCTTATGTAATAGGAAGCATACTGTATACCTTGAACACTAGTGTATTCTGAAGGATGTATTTCAGGTGAAGGAAAACGATCTTAAATAGATTTGAGAAGTGAGAAGAAATAAAGAGCCACAAAAGGGGTACATGATTAAATCTTCATAAACACTAATTAAAACAAGTATTAATGACTTGTGAAATACAAAAATAAGAATTAAATATACAACAATAACAACATACAAGTGAGGAAGGAGATAAATGAGGTTAAATGTATTTTGTATGGACAGGTAAAGGTACATCTTCACTTTGGATTTTCATGTTATGAATGAGTATTAGATAAACTCCTAATGCCTCCTCAGATTCCCTTGGCCATTTTCCTCTTCCAAGGTGCTGCCTGCCTCCCACTCCACACGGCTGCTGCCTTTGGCCAGCTTCCTGAGCGGGCTGGAGTCTGAACTGAAGCACACGAAGCCTATGTGACCTGAGCTGCCCCTCTGCCTCCCACAACTGGCTGCAATGTCACACTGCTGAGCATGAGATCTGGCTTCCTGTCAAGTTACCAAAGGACGCAATGACACAGTTTTGTGTGGCAAACCTTAGCCAATGGGAAATGTGAGATGGGAGAAGTTGGGAAACTGCATTACCCCTCACTTCCTCCCTCCCTTCAATGCTCAGAAAGGCAGTTTCTCCTTAAAAACCTTCTGGAGGAGTCCCACACTGTAAGTGAACACACTTGCTGGGACACTCCTATGAATCTTCACTGCTTGTCACCAAGCCTGGCACCGTGGTAACACACTGCGTCAATTTTTTTCCTTACCTTACTTCCTTACCTTTTCTTCCCTACCCTCACTTTCCTGCACCTCCCAAACAAAGGAACAATACTTTCATCCTTGTCTCAGGTTCTACTTTATTTTTTTAAGTATATTTTATTGATTATGCTATTACAGTTGTCCCAATTACTTTCGCCTCTTTATGCCCCCTCTGCCTTGCACCTTCCCACCTTCCAGCGTTCACCCCCAACCTTAGTTCATGTCCATGGATTGTACGTATAAGTTTTTTGGCTTTTCCATTTCCCATACTACTCTTATACCCCTGTCTATTTTGTACCTACCATTTATGCTTCTTATTCCCTGTGCATTTTCCCCCATTCTCCTCCCTCCCCCTCCCCACTGATTGTATTCCATTTGATCTCCATTTCTGCGAATCTGTTCCTGTTCTAGTTGCTTAGTTCATTTTAGTTTGTTTTTGTTTTTTTAGTTTCCATTGCTGATAGTTGTGAGTTTGTTGTCATTTTACTGTTCATATTTTTTATCTTCTTTTTCTTAGATAAGTCCCTTTAACATTTCATATAATAAGGGCTTGGTGATGATGAACTCCTTTAACTTGACCTTATCTAGAAGCACTTTACTGCCCTCCCATTCTAAATGTTAGCTTTGCTGGAGAGCATCATCTTGGATGTAGGTCCAGCCAAGATGGAGACATAGGTAGAAACACTTCACTTCCTTATACAACCAAAAGAAGGATAACAACCAATTTAAGAATAATAAACAACTGATTTAAAAACATAAAACAAGAAAATCAAACTGCATAGAACTCCAACAACCAAGAAGGGGCTGGCTGACTGGGATACTAAAGACTCAAAAAACCTCTAGCTGTAAAATTCTGTGGGAGTGGCGAAGACGGGAGAAACTCCCAGTCTCACAGGAGAGGTCCTTGGAAAGTGGGGCTAGAGGGGGGCAAGCAAGCAGCACTGTTCCCTCTCTGACCCTTCCCCTACATAGAGCGCCACAACGCAGCAAAGAGGGTTGCCCCGCCCTGGTCAATACCTAAGGCTCCGCCCCTTACAACTTACAATATGGCCCAAATGAAAGAACAGATCAAAGCTCCAGAAAAAATACAACTAAGCAATGAAGAGATAGACAACCTATCTGATACAGAGTTCAAAACACTGGTGATCAGGATGCTCACAGAATTGATTGAGCTTGGTCGCAAAATGAAGGAAGAAATGAAGGCTACACAAAGTGAAATAAAGGAAAATTCACAGGGAACCAACCATGAAGGGGAAAGACACTGGGACTCAGGTTCTACTTTCTAGAGGACCCAAGTTAAGAAACATATGTGGACTGTAATTTCTAGGGTCACCACTAAAAGAATAAAAATAGAGCACATAATTTCCAAGCTAGTTGAGGAAAAACCTAGAATGGTAGAAAAGAATCAATCCAAAAAAGGCAAGAAAGAAAAGAAAAATAAAGATGGAATAGTTGAAACAAATAACATAAAGTGAGACGTTAGATTTAAACCCAAATACATCAGTAGATACATTTAATATAAATGGACTAAATGCTTCAGTCAAAAGATAGGACAAATTAAAAAGAATATGAAGTAAAATGTATATACTTCAAAGTATTTTAAATAAATCTAATTCTCATAATGAATTTTAAGTATTAAGAAGTTCTCTAGCCAATCAAACAGCGGAACTGAGAAGGGCACACTATTCAGAGAGCTCTCTAAGGCTGAACAGTGTCCTGCACTGTCATCATGTGCTGTGCACTTCGGAAAGGAAGTTTAAGGCAGAACTAACAATCTCAGAGCACCGTCTCTACTTCTGTAATCTTACACCAGGATTTTCTTTACAATTGTGGAAAAGAAAATTCCTCCTTAAGCCTAGTTAAAATATTCACCTTAACCTTATTAATTATGCAAATGAAACCTAAAACTGTAGAAAGAGATAACGTAGCCCAAATAAGGCACTGAATGTTCCTTTCATACACAGTGAGGGGGTGTGTCTAATACATCTCTAGTAACTTTTCAATAGGTGACCACCACTCCTGATCTCTCTTCTGAGTCAGGCATGGGGAGACGGACTACTCTGCTCATGCTAAAGGCATCTCCTAGAAGCCACCGATACCTCTGCTGACAGAGCAGAAGGAAGAAGGCAGCAGTTACCTAGTTACCTAGAGCTGAAACCTGTTTCCACATAAAGAATCATTTAGGTATGACTCTTGGGAGAAAGATCTGTCACTTTGGTCACATTACGTTTTGTGTGTGTGTGAGTGAGTGTGGACACACTATTAAAAATGCACATTCCCGCCCTGGCTGGTGTAGCTCAGTGGATTGAGCGCGGGCTGGGAGCCAGAGGGTCCTGGTTCGATTCCCAGTCAGGGCACATGCCTGGGTTGCAGGCCAGGTCCCCAGTGAGGGCCATGTGAGAGGCAACCATACATTGCTCTTTCTCTCCCTCTCTGTCTCCCTCCCTTCCCATCTCTCTGAAATAAATAAATAAAATTAAAAAAAAAAAAAAATGCACATTCCCGGGCTCCATCCAAGATTTATTGAATAGCCTCTCCAGGGTGGGATTACACTGTCTTTATTGACAACATACTTCACTAATAATTATTATTTCTAAAATCATTAATATCATAGTGAAACTCAATCTAGAATGGCTGAATTTAGATTTAAGATAAACATACTTTTGCTATGGAAAACTGACTCACTCTCACCAGGGTAGATCCTGAAGAAAGCTCTGCCTCTAATGGTGTATCTGCATTCAGCCTGAAACAGAGCTCATCATACTTCCTCACCTAAGTTTTCCTGATGACCTAGAGTGGGAAAGTTAAAGAGGATTAAGTTAAACAGTCCCTGGGTGTGAAGCTGAGTGAGGCTAACGGGGATAGACACAACTTTCTTCAGCTTAAACTACAGTATACGGTAAATCAGTCTGATACCAAATGACCAAAATGGTGGTATTAGATATACTCCACTAAGTAAAAGTTTACCAATTACTACAGAAGAAGCTTTAAAGTAACAGGTTTAGCATGTGAGAGAGAAAAGGTTAACAAGACCTTTTTCTTCATTGCATGGGAATCACCTTCAGTTAAGCTTTCTAGATCTATTATCGTGGTAACAGATAAAGGTAGGAATGTCAACTACATTTTTGGGCAACGTTGCTTCTGGGCAAAATGACTCCCTGGTGACATTGTAACCGGACTGGATGCACTATTAAGAATATGAGAAGAACCTCATGCCCCAGGCTTTCCTGAGTGTGGTGACTCTAGAAAGCAACACGTCCCTTATGGGGGACATGGAAATTGTGCTTACGGATATGCTGGAAGAGCTCTCGGCTCCTTGAGACCTACGGAGGAGCTCCCCGTCGTGCACCTAAGCTGTGCTGGCGGCACTGCTGCAAGGACTTCCACTGCTGCGGAGCTGCCTGGTGCCGCCCGCCGGGCAGCCTGCTGCTCCCGTCTAATACCCCCGGAGTGAGCCACCACGCACGGCCGTGCTCATGTTGTGAGCCTGAACGTCTAAACCTAAAAAGATCCCTGTCAGTCATAGCCACAAATAACTTCAAACGCATTAATTACATAATTATATTCTGATTGTTCAGTTAAGCCAAAAAAGACCCTTTGTATGAGTACAGCAGTATATAATTTCAAATGCATTGGTTTCATAACTATTGATTAATTTTCATCCTACATTGAATTTACACTTACACTTAATTTTATTTTTACACTAAAAATGAATAAAAATGAGTAAGTCATTGACATTCTGTATTTATCAATGAAATTATCATATTAATTTAATCATTATAACTAATCATTATAAATACAATAATGTAAAATGACTTTGAAAACGTTGTAATTCAAAACAATAGAAAACAAAATTAACTAAAAGAAGTACTGTTGAATTCCAGGTATTTCTGTGATGACACAAATTTTAAAATTTAATAAAATATTACATTTTTTTGGCAAAAAGGTTCTTAATTAGATTTTCCTTTTGAACTGGTTTTCATGTTTTAATGGGAGCTTCTTCTAAAGAATCATTTTATTTACAGTTGCAAATTTCTTTTTAACACATTCAATGTGTGCTGTGTGCTGGACTCAAATACCTGAAGGAGCTGGAGCATTATGAATACAGCCAGGACAACAGTGGAGAGAGTCATGAACAAAAACATCACAGTCCACACAGAAAACATTTTGGCACACACTGCAAACATAGACCTGCAATGAAAAGAAGAAAAGTAAATTTCAAGTTGCTTTGCTCTTTCAATTTTTTTATATCAATTTTCCCCACCTACTTTATTACTTCCAATGTACTATATATTTTCAAATCTAAGGCGAT
Source organism: Micronycteris hirsuta (assembly GCA_004026765.1). Lineage (NCBI taxonomy): Eukaryota > Metazoa > Chordata > Mammalia > Chiroptera > Phyllostomidae > Micronycteris > Micronycteris hirsuta. Next base: position 32,337 of record PVJI01009798.1, on the reverse strand, counting down.
TTTATTTCAAAAAAAAAAATATTCCTTAGAAATGAGGGAGTAACTTTGTTTTTGAGTCCTTAAGTCTCTTCTCTTATAGGATACTTTCAATTGTGTCATTTTAAGTAGCTGGTGAAGACACATGAACTTGAAATTAGTGCTAGTTTTGAATGCTTAAAAAGTCATCTGACTCATTTAATTAAAATGAGAAGCACAACAATGTAACACACATTTAGTTATTCTTAGGTAAAGAATGACCTCACAATCGTAAAACTTGTATTACCCTTTTAATCAAACTAGTAAAGAATATGGCATGCCCTGGTTGGTGTGGCTCAGAGCATTGAGGGCCAGCCTGCAAACTAGAGTCATCAGTTTGATTCCCAGTCAGGGCACATGCCTGGGTTGCAGGCCAGGTCCCCAGTAGGGAGCAAGTGAGAGGTAATCACACACTGATGTTTCTCTCTCTCTCTCCCTACAAAAAATAAATAAATAAAAACCTTTTAAAAGAAGAATATAGCAAAAGACAGGTATACATAAGACAAATTTTAAAAAACCTCATTATTCCAGTAGTATTAATTAGTATATAGATACTATTGCTGGGGTAAAATTTCCAGAGCAGCATCATACACAGATTCAAACATCATTAAATCTTAAACAGCATAGAAGTAAAGATGACGAGTTTTTAACAACTGTCAAACAGCTGGCCTGCAAAGCACAAGGTTACTGGTTCAATTCCTGGTCAGGGCACAAGCCTGGGTTGCGGGCAAGGTCCCTCCCTAGTTGCGGGCATGCGAGAGGCAACCAATCAATGTTTCTCTTGCAAACAGAGGTTTCTTTCCCTCTCTTTCTCCCTCCCTTCCCCTTAGATTTTAGAATTTTTTTTTAATCTTAAAAAAAAAAAAAAAAAAAAAACAAAAAGAAACAGCCCTGGCTGGTGTAGCTCAGTGGATTGAGCGTGGGCTGGGAACCAAAGGGTCCTGGTTCGATTCCCGGTCAGGGCACATGCTTGGGTTGCAGGCCAGGTCCCCAGTGGGGGTCATGTGAGGAGCAACCATGCATTGCTGTTTCTCTCCCTCTCTGTCTCCCTCCCTTCCCCTCTCTCTAATAATAAATAAATAAAATCTTTAAAAAAAAAAACCAAAAAAAAAAAACCAACAAACCCCTGTAAAATAATTCAAAGAGTAGTTCCAGTGAGGGTAGAGCTACTGACATCAAAGAGGCATATGAAACAATAAAATTGTTTTATAAAATGTGAGAGCAGAATAAACAAACAATCCTTCCCACTAATATTTTATATATTTTATAATGTATAGTTTTAAATATGGATATGCAACTAAATTAATAAAAAATTAAAACTAGATCATTATCTACCTTATTAGTGTCTTTACATAAGTTTATACATTCAAACTGGCCCCCTTCAAAAATTTTAAAAATATTATCTCATTGGCAAAATGAGGGAATAGCCTCTAGTCTGTGGCCACCTTAAATGGTAACTTCACTTCAAAATGGGTTATGACAGAGCCTAAAGCACAATAAAGAAAACAAAAACATTTAATACTTTAAAACTAAATAGTTTTAGCTTGCAAACTGAAGACAGTTTAAAGTACTAAAATGTCTTTGTAGCAAAATTAGAACACAGAACTACACAACAAGTATTTAAACTACTGTGCTACCATTTTTTTTTTAAGATTTTATTTATTTATTTTCAGAGGGAGGAGAAGGGAGGGAGAAACAGCAATGTATGGTTGCCTCTCACATGGCCCTCACTGGGGATCTGGCCCGCAACTCAGGCATGTGCCCCGACTGGGAATCGAACCGGGACCCTTTGGTTCCCAGCCTGCGCTCAATCTACTGAGCTATACCAGCCGGGCAGTGCTACCATTTTTATCTCTGCCTACTGTTATACTTCTGAGGAATAACCTGAAATGAGTCTAGTCTTCAATAATTTACTGAAAACTTATACTACTATTTTGTCAAGACTTCTTGTGCAAGCCCTGGCTGGCGTGGATCAGGTGATTGTGTGCTGGCCTGTGAACCAAAGGGTACCCGGTTCGATTCCCAGTCAGGGCACAGGCCTGGGTTGCAGGCCAGGTCCCCAGTAGGGGGCATGTGAGAGGCAACCACACATTGATGTTTCTCTCCTTCCTTTTCTCCTTCCCTTCCCCTCTCTCTAAAAATAAATAAATAAAATATTAAAAAAAAAAGATTTCTTGTGCAATGCTTAATATTTAGAAGGAATATGAACTTACATTTTGGTCTTTCAACTCCGCCTGACATCCATAACAAAATCTGAAAAAGTTTAAGAATCATTTTGTTCAGAATTTACTCATGAAAATAGCTCAGCAAAATCTCAGTCACAAAATCCTTTAATTGATAAGTAATTTTACTTACAGTTAATTTACACAAGACTTTTAGGAGAAAGAGTTAAGAATACCGGTAATTTAAGAAAAGTCCACAGTAAATCTCAAAGTTACCTTAAATAGCCCAAAATCTTACTTAAAAAAAAATTTACTTTCCTTTAAGAAGGAAGTTGGTTCTAGTGATTTCAGCCCATGCATTAAACAGGAAACAATAATAAATGTGTAGAGGTCATGTTTTTCTAAAGGGCACTTAAAAACTGCTGCAATATGTTATGTATAAAACTGGCTGATGCCACAGGAACAGAACCATAAGCTTGGTTTTTGTCCATTTGTGCCTCTTTGTATTCAGCTGTATTGTACTTCCAAATTCAAAATGAGAAGAAAAGCTGTTCTGTATCAAACCATCTAAGTAATAAATGTTGTATTTTAAAAACGGCAAAAAGATTTTTTTAAAGAATTCCATCAGGTTAAACACAAGCATGATCTCCCAACTGGGATTATATGAGGGAATCAAACCACACAAAAAATGATCTGAGTGACTATTTTTCGCCTCTCCCAAAGATAACAGACAGCTGGTACAAGTATAGAGGGACAGGAGAGAAGTTAATTTATTGCATATAACAGATGCCTACAGGCTTTAATATTCAAGGAACAGAGTCAAAATTTCTCAAAACTTATTACAAAAAATAACAGTTCCCTGACTATCCACTCCCACACTTCATTTCCTGTTCCCCAGAGCAAACACTTTCAAAACTTAATTGTCTGCTAGTAACCTATGCTTATGCGCTCTCTCAGTTTTTTCATGTGCAGTGGCTATGAACCTCTTACTACGGAAGATGAGAATTTAATTCTCTTTCAACCCTCTTGAATCAATAGCATGTACATGCATAACTAACGTAATTCTCAATTCTATGTAGTTAAATAATTTTAGATAGAATAATATTACATGTTTAGTTTATTTTGACTATATAAACATATTCAGCTGAGACATGTAATACAACTTTTCTTCTCTTTTAAAACATTTTTTCCTAGAGTTAATTATTATAGTTATTCACAAGCTTAGTTTTCTATGGAATTACCATTAACTCAGCCCTAACCTTTCCCTATGAAGACTAAACATCCTCTTACATGTTCAACTACATCAGGAGTTACATAGTTTTTGTCCTCCTGGTGACCTCTCTCCTGAAGCACTCTAACTTCTCTAAACTGGACTGACAGTTCTCCATATGCGACACACAAGCGTCATTCTGGGGTTTCCCCTTATCACCCTCCTAGGCCTTTCTTTAGCCAGTTTGAATTAGATAGATATTCCTATTCTCCCGCATCCATTCTTTCTCAGTTCCTTTGAAGCATCTTTTCCACAGCCTCCTCAGAAAGTCTCTTTTTGAGACAAGTTTGAAAATGTCTTTATTCTACCTACATTTAATTGGTATGTTGGCTGGGTATATAACTTAGATTGGTAATGGCTTTTCATTCCAATTTTGAGAGAAATCACTCCTTGTCAGCATTCAGTGTTACTGATGATAACCCAAACAATCTTAATTCCAGGTTATGTGACCTAATCTTCCCTCCCAGAGATACTCAGGATTAGTCTTTTGCTGTATATTCTGAATGACATACTTTAGTGTGGGTCTGTTTTCCTTCAATATGTTAGACACCTGACAGCCCCTTTCAACCCTTTAACAGTAGAAAACGCCCTTGAACTATTTCCCTTCTATACTTCATTTGATCTTTTCTTTATTTTTGTGTTATTCTAGTATTAGACCTTCTGGATAAACCCTCCAGTTTTAGCAAATGCTAAAAAGCAGGGCTTCTGGTTTTTATTTTCATTTTGGAGAGCTGATTTATTGGTGTGCTGCCACTCTCACTATAATATACACATAGGAGAGTTTAGGGAAATCATGGTATTTTGCCATGTACAATGTGCTCCTGTGTATAACGTGCACTCATGTTTTCGGCCCAAACTTTCAGGAAAAAAAAACCCTTTCATTTTAATTTTTAAATTCATTTATTTATTAATATTTAGATACTTGTTTTTTGTATTATAAAGGAATTTTAGCAATTATTTTTGAGCATGTTATGTTACAAGAAATTTTATGTAACAAATAATTACAAAATACAAGAATAGATACAAGGTATTTCAGGTACTACCCATGTATGATGTGCATCCTTATTTTTCCCTCAAAAATTTGGGAAAAAAGTACGCACTATACATGGCAAAATGCAGTAACAGATTTCTGGAAGTCCAGATCTATTTAGTAAGTCATTTCAGTCCTAACCAAGGCATTATACATCTCATTTTCTATATTAGAAGTAATTTTGTCTGAGTTAATGTAACTTTTTAAATGCAGTAACAATGTATTGAAACACTACCACTTATAACATGTAAATTAACCAAACACATGTACCTTTCTCCATTATGTTCTTCTAGGGGAACTTCTTGAAAAGCATCCAAAGGAAATAAATGATGGTAAGACCGTGCCAAATGGGGAGCAGACACCAAAGTAAGACCTGACACAGAAAGCAGAGAGACATATTTAATAGCTTCTCTGCTCATAAAGGTGATAACTGAAATGTCAAATGATATAACTTACGCTAAATAGTTTCATTTTTTTTTTAATTGTAGCTATTCATTTCTTCAGTTTGCCTGTGGCCACAGAAGGAAATTCCAACATGGATGAAGTCTTACTTGTCACTAAGTGTGTGACCTCTCTTTGCCTATTTAGTCACTAATAAAATAAAGTTTTATAATTCTGTTACCATTCTTCTTATATACATTTACTTTATCAAAAATGTCTACCAGGTCTGCTGCATTTCCTTTAAAGAAAGAAATCAGGAAACTCTTCAGGAATACCAGGTTTATTCTTGGAAACAGAGTACTGGGCACTCAATAATAAAAGTAATCTATTTCTCTTCTCACTTTAAACCCAGAAACATAGACAGACAGAACTGAATATTTGCATCTATTTTAATAGCAATACAGGTAAGAAGTTATGAAAGGTTAGTTTACTGAAAAATCAATAGCTGGTTTCTTACCACAGATTTTACACTCAACAGGAAGCTCACAATACTTTGCCCGACACTGTGGACAGAAATAGCCTCCTAATGTAAGTCCCGGCTCCGTGTTGCTATCCAAGTGCCTGTGGGGGGAAGGTTACTTTAAAAACGTGGTATATAAAGATGTGAACAGTTAGAGCAGAAGAAAGTATGCTACCTCGATTTTAAAATCATGAAGTTGTTTCATAGCTCACTTATGTTAATTTTAGTGTTTTTGAGTATATGCATTTTTGTTTTGAATAGTTTCCATTAATGTCTTTGAATTCACTAATCTTTCCTTCTTCAGTGACTAATCTGCTATTAAATTTTTCATCTTACACATTGTATTATTCATCTCTAAAAATCTGATTTGGGTCTTTTTTCTGTCTTCTGTCTCTCTCATCATGCTCATCTTGTTCTCTACTTTCCTGAACATATGCAGTTTATATATAATAGCTGTTTTAACCCTTTGTCTACCAATTCTACCAATTGTGTTATTTCTGGATATGTTTCCATTCTATGATTTTTTTTCCCTTTGTTATGCATATTTTCTGACTTCTTTGCATGCCTGGTAATTTTTGATTGGCTACCAGACATTATGAATTTTGTGTTGGGGTAGTGGACTTTTTTGTATTCCCTTAAATATGTTGAGGCTTTTTCTGGAATATACTTAAGTAACTTGGCAATAGTTTGATCTGTTCAAGACTTGCTTTTAGCCCTGGCTGGTGTGGCTCAGTGGATTGAGTGCAGGCCTGCGAGGCAAAGGGTCACGGGTTTGATTCCCAGTTGGGGCACATGCCTGGGTTGCAGGCCAGGTTCCTTGGTGAGGGGCACTCAAGAGGCAACCATACATTGCTGTTTCTCTCCCACTCTTTCTCTCTCCCTTCCTGTCTGTCTAAAAATAGATAAATAAAGTCTTAAAAAAAGAAAAAAAAAAAAGACTTGCTTTTAAGCTTGTTAGGCTGCCCAGAGCAGCTGTTGGTCTGCAGTTAATCTGGTTCCATGACTGGGCTCTACTCAATGCCTGTTGTGTTAAAAGAGTTCTCTGCAAACTGACTGGTGGGAACGTAAACTATTCCTTGCCCCATGTGAGCTACAGGGATTGTTCTGCCTGCTCCCGTGCACTGGCTCTCCCCCTGGAAGTGTGCTCACAGCAATGTGCTGCTCAGCACTCAGCTGATGACTCGCGGGGAAGTGTCTGCAGAGCTCTGAGTGCGGCTCTCTCCTCTCCAGGGCGCTGCCCTACAAAACAACGCCATTTCAGCCTCCCCAAACCTGAACTTACTTTCTTCAACTGAGCAAAAACCTCCAGGCTCTGTGCAGGTTTTCCTTCTCTGCACTGCGACCTGGAAATTCTCTCCGGGCAGTGAACTGCAATCATTGGACCCACCTCACTTGTTTCCCTTCTTTCGGGGATTATTATCTGCACTGCCGGCTTCCACTCTCTGAAAACTGTTGTTTTATGTATTTTGTCTGGTTTTCTGATAGGAGGCAAGAGGGTAAATCCAGTCCCTGTTATACCTTTATAGCTGGAGACAATAGTCTTATTTGTAATTTTTAACAAATTACTTCCTTTAATTTGTTTTATAATTATGTAAAATGTAAAGTTCCAAAGTTAAGACGAGGTGTATTCAGAAAACTCTATGGTCTACCTCTTTGCCTTTCTTCACACACCGTGTAGGTAAACATTTTTTTAGTTTTCACTTTTGATTTCCATTACTATTTTTATTATTAATATAAGCAAGTATATCTACTCAAAATTTCTACCCTCTTCTTAGATAACTGGTAGCGTACTACACAATTTTCTCTACCTTGTTTTACTTAGTAATTAACCTAAAGATTACTTCATAGTAGTATATAGAGACCGTCCTCACTCCTTTTTACAGCTATATGGAGGGTAATCTTTTACAAAAGCCATTATATTTCAAGCCCATCTTTTTAATTTACAACTTAATAGAAAAAAAAAATATAAAAACACCATCGCTGACAGTCTCCACGTTTTCACTTACGCCATGCTGAAGGAGGGTTTTGCATCTTGATCAGACAGAGAAGCAACTGTATGCTGAGGAAATCCTTCAGAGAAGAAAATGCATTACTTTCTTTTTCCAAGCAAATAACAAAATTCTAGAGCTGGGAATCTAAAAATGTTTCTTCTCTTTCCTGCCTTTTAGATGTTTATATAGCATGGTCATCTGACTATTCCAGGTTACAAGAAAAAGAGTGGAGGAAATGGGGAAAAGATCTGTCCAGAAACACAGCCGCAGATTCTCAGTATTCTCTAACTTAATAACAATGAACACATACTGCTTTTTAAAAAGAAAATGTTTGTAATTTTCAAATAGTTTCTGGCACAACGGAAGAATCTATTACATAATCTACTTTCATTTTATATATATCTATGTTTAAAATTTTGGAATGCCCCAAAGCTTAGTTTGTTTCTCATATGTATTTTTAAATTTGAAGTCTAAGAAAAACAGAAACCATAAGCAAAAAGAGATTTTATTATATAAAAATGTTAAATCTACGTATCAAAACAAATAAAATGTAAATAACCAACTGAAAAAATATTTATATCAGGTGACAGAAAATGGTTGATATTCTTAAATGTCTCTAACAAATCAATATGAAGAATAAATTATTATAAGATTAAATAGCAACTTTAAAATGGACTAAGGAAGTATATCAATAAATCAAAAAAGGTTAGCCAACATAATGTCTAAAATGTACTGAGTATTTATGTCAAGCAATATTCTAAATGCTTCATCTGTATTAACTCAATCCTGGCAACACACAAGACAGACACTAATCTCATTTCACAGATGAGGAAATAGGTTAGAGCAGTTGACCAGTATATAAATGGCCCAAACAAGACAGAAAAGCATTCCTGTTCACTGACAGGTAAAAAAATGCATATTAAACAAGGAGATTTTGTTAAAGTTATGTTTCTTTCAATTAAATGTAATAAATGTTCATTATAAAATTTTTGGAAAATAGAGGAAAACAAAAGTCTTTTTGAAATGATGCAAAAGCCCATCATTCTCCCCCTCCTGAAAAAAATCACATTAAGCAATTTGATGTACCTTCCTGCAACCTTCTATCTTTGCAGTTTGTATTATATAGCTTTGATCAAACAGTACAGAGAATTTTGCAGCTTATTTGTTAAATTTCCTAATACAACAAGGATATTTCTATAAATGCAGTGTCTTTATACCTTTCACGTCTTAAAAATAAAAAAAAGCCTATAGTGTTCTCTGAGTGATAAGACTACAAATGGTTTTAATTTTCTTTTTACATCTCTGTAATTTTCTAAAATTGCTTCAACAGCATAATTTTCTCTTACTATAAAACATTTAAGTTAAAAAAAAAGTCTTAGCCCCAGTTGGTGTAGCTCAATGGATTGAGGGCGGGCTGGGAACAAAAGGGTCCCGGTTCAATTCCCAGTCAGGGCACATGCCTGGGTTGCGGGCCGGGTCCCCAGTGGGGGCCATGTGGGAGGCAACCATATTGCTGTTTCTCTCCCTCACTTTCTCCCTCCCTTCCCCTCTCTCTAAATAAATAAATAAATAAATAAAATCTTAAAAAAAAAAAGTCTTAAATGTTGCCCTGGCCAAGTGGCTCAGTTGGTGGGATCATTCCCATACACCGAAAGGTGTCGGTTCGATTCCCAGTCAGAACACATACATAGGTTTCAGGTTCAATCCCCAGTCAGGGTGTGTATGGCAGGCAACTGAATAATGTCTGTCTCTCACATCAATGTTTCTCTCTCTCTTGCTCTCACTCTCTCTCCCTTCCTCTCTCCCTAAAATCAATAAAATATATCCTTGGGTCAGGATTAAAAAAAAAGATCTTAGATGTTAAAATAACTTGTGCAAATGAAAACAGAAAGTCTAGTTTGGGCCAAAATATATTTTTTAAATGTCTATTTTAAAATCACACAAAATAAACACTTACCCATTCGAATAAGTGAGCATTCAGAACTTGAGCTAGCAGGAGGAGGACTAACATGATGCGTTAGCAATTCTTTGTAATGGCTTTCATCTAAAATAACATGGTATGTACCTAACAAGATGAAAAGCAAAAGAAAATAAAATCAGCTTCCCAGACATAAGAATGAATTACATAATTTCTAAGTAATTCTGTAAAATTTTACTACCTGATAACATACATCTTCAAAATAAGTATTTAAATTAAATTATAATTTTTCAAACACCTTATTTAAATAACATCTTTAAACTGATTTCTCTAGGAATAACTATGATTACATTATTAAAGTCAAGTTAAAAGATCTTAACAAAGTATGACATTTAGTGAAATTTCTAGCTTTTCAAGAGTTATACTGCTTTTTCTGAACACTAACATAGCTTCCAAAAATTCCTTGCATTTTGATATGATATCAACATAATCACTGATATATTTAAGATGAGTATCCATATTTTGGATTTCAGGACATGAACTCATTTAAGCTGAGTAGTTTAAAAATAGGTTAAAACATCCTACTTTAATTAACAAATTGTTACTTCTTACATAATAATTGTGAGTAAATATTAAAGAACTAGATAAATACCACCAGTTTCACGAGCAAGCACAGTGCAAACCCGAACCTCTGCAGACAATCCAATAATAGACACTCTAATTTTAGTTGCCTTCAGGGTCTTCATAAAATCCAAGTAAATGGACAGTTTTGGGGGGGAAAAAGCATCGAACAATTAATGTTTTTGTAAAATGAACAGAATGCTCTGAAAACTAGTAATGAATTTACTACAGAATTTTCTTTGAAGCTGTAACTTTGGTTTGATTTAAAATTAATGGCCTACCTTAATTAGGTCATAGATATTAGATGGATCGCAAGTTGTGAGGCTGCTAAAGATGATTAGGACTTCTCTACTTGTATGTCCAGGCATGTGTCTAAAGAAAGATAAAATACACTCCAATTAGGTAACAAATCACACTAGTGAAAAGTTTACCAAAAAAGAAAGAGTACATGGTTTACACATTTAGACTCTAGAATATTTCATCTGTTTCAACATTACAAAGGAGTGAGTGGAAATCTCTTCTAAGTTCTGGGGACAGAGTGATAAACAAGACTGTCAAAAAGTCCTAATGTCATGAAGCTTTCATTCTAGTAGATTTGTTTCATACAAAGTCTAAAGGGGACACTAGAAAGGGTGACAATACCATACGGGTCAACTTTAAGGTATATACATGTGGCATAACAACAGTAACGTACTTCTTTCCTGTTCAAAGTCTAAAATTTAACCTCATGGTGATTCAGAGTCATAATAATAATAAACATTTATTTTTGTGTACTATTTAATTAAATGATGGCTTATGGGATTTTAAGATGTGATAAGCGTTATCCCCTATACTAACTGGAGATTTCTATGCTTTTAGAAGCAATTTTATCAGTTATTTATAGCCTTCTTGCTTATATCTTCATTGGTAGGCTCTTGGCTTTCATTTGTGGATGCTGCTATTGTCCCTACTTTTATTAGGTGTATTACCTATTTATCATCTACTTCTAAACTAGAAAAATATCTATTATATAAAAGCATAAAAATCTGAGTCAGGACAGACTAACTAGGGACAAAATATATAAGCTTTAACTATATTGAACACTTCCTATCAGGTCAAACTTATATTGTACATAGTTGAACTTGCTGGAAAAGAATGCTATTAATTTACAGATTACAAAATAAGCTAATAAAGTCAATAAATGTACAACAAACTCAAAATTACTATACACAATGAATTCCATATATAATCAGTTTTCAGTAAAATATTTTTCATCAATGTATTTTTTGTCCTACTAATATTACATTATGTTTTTCTAAAACCTTTAAGAACATATCTCACCAATTAAACATAAAATAAAAATTACTAACACCACACTAAACACCATAAATGACATTATTTGTCTTAATAATGACTTCATTATAGCTGAGTTTATAGAGACACGTATTGATATATTATCATTTCAACTTAACTCATTCCGAAAAGTTTGAAATCAATTATTCATAATAAATGTAAAACACTAACTTCAGAGTTTGCATAGCCATGTTTAAGGAGTTATAAAGAGATGGCTCTCCATGGCAGGTCATATCTACAGCTTTCTTCAAGGATGTTATATGTTTTCTAGGGTTTCCTAAAATAGAAATGGAACAATTTACTTTTATTTATTTATTTATCTTTAATTTTATTTATTTCTTCATTTTTAAATTTTTTTAATTACAGTTAACATTCAATATTATTTTGTATTACTTTCAGGTATACAGCATAGTGGTTAGACATCACATACTTTACAAAGTGTTCCCTCCATTAATTTACTTTTAATAAAACTCTATATATACATTGTGGAAATCTGTATTTCTCCCAAAGTTTACATATTTATGTTAAAGAACAGAATCCCTTCAATTTATGTTTTTAGCAACTTGCACTTTTGACAGAGATGTTTGTTATACAATGTTTCACTTCAAACCTAAAAAATAATACAGCAAGTCCTGACTTAACGTTGTGATAGGTTCTGCAGCTTCAAGTGAAACAATGTAAAACTAGACCAATTTTACCAGCAACTGACTGATAAAAACAAGAGTTAAGTTCCTACAGCATCTCATCAATGTTATAATGAAATGATGCTGAACCTGATGTTATTCAAGGACCTGCTATACAAATAATCTTTTTTCCTATTAATACGTATTTTAAATAACATTAACCTACAGTACGGAACTTTTTTACTTTTAATATTTCCCTATTTCAGAGTAATGTATTGTCCCCATTTTAACATCTCTGAAATCACAATGTGTCTTACCGTCACTGGCAGCCACGCAGCATCTGTGACACAGCTGTTATTGCCTGCTCCTGTGGGAACCTACGAATGGCTACGGAGGTGCTTTTGTTTCAACTGCATTATGTACATTGCTTGTGCTTTTCATGTTAAGTTTAACTGTGATTTAAAGTGTTTTTAGAGCCCCGGCTGGTGTGACTCAGTGGATTGAGCACGGGCTGGGAACCAGAGGGTCCCGGTTTGATTCCCAGTCGGGGCACATGCCTGGGTTGCGGGCCAGGTCCCCGGTGAGGGCCATGTGAGAGGCAACCATACATTGCTCTTTCTCCCTCCCTTCTCCTCTCTCTGAAAATAAATAAAAATAAAATCTTTAAAAAAATAAAATAAAATAAAGTGTTTTTAGAAAGGTTATTAATACGAATGTTTAAATCTTTATGTAGAAAGGCATGGAAGAGAGCAATAGGGTGTAAATTTGTTATAAGTGAAGCAAAAATTCACAGATAGAAGAATGCTGCAATTCTATATTTTTCTTCAGTGAAAAACCCAAGAGCTTTATAAAACCTAAGAAAGGAGAGTTTCCACAAATTAACAAAGCTGTGTTATCTTCTGTTGTGGAAATAACATCTCAAAAGGTTAACATCTGAAAAGATTCTCTATCTCAAGTTAAACAATACAAATGAAGGGAGGAGAAAATGCCAAATTCTTTAGAATAGTTGACAAACACGACTCACCAAGAAGCTGCTATGAACAAGTCACATACCATGTTTCCTTCTTGATGGCTTATAAATTAAGGGTATCCCATAAAAGAGAATCTGAGATTCAATGAAATATGGTATTCATCAGGTCTGGCTGGGTAGTTCAGTTGGTTAGAGCATTGTCCTGATACCCCAAGGTTGTGGGTTCAATTGCCAGTCAGAACACACACAAGAATCAACCAAGGAGCCCTGGCTGGTGTAGTTCAGTGGACTGAACGCAGGCTGGGAACCAGAGGGTACTGGTTCAATTCCCAGTCAGGGTACATGCCTGGGTTGCGGGCCAGGTCCCCAGTGAGGACGATATGAGAGGCAACCATACATTGCTGTTTCTCTCCCTCTCTTCCTCCCTCCTTTCCCCTCTTTCTCTAAAAATAAAATAAATAAAATCTTTAAAAAAAATTAAAAAAAAAAAAAAGAATCAACCAAAGAATGCATAAATGAGTGGAACAACAAATCATGTTTCTCTCTCTCAAATCAATTTTTAAAAAATTATATTCTTCAAACATTTTTTCTGATTTCAACACTGTCCCCATATTACTGTAATTAATACTCAAAACATCATTAAATTGATTTTGTTGTATAGTACAATTCATCAAACTACCTACCTACTGTTGAACATTTAAGTTATTTCCAGGGGGGCAAGGGTTTTCAGGAACTACCATAAAGGACACATGGACAAAACCAAGGGAGAGGGTGGAAGCGAGGGAGGGAGGTGGGTTTGGCTGGGGTGGAGGGGAGTGGTGGGGAGAAAATGCAGACAACTGTCATTGAACAGCAATAAAATAATTTTTAAAAAAATTTTTAAAAAGAGTATATTTGTTGAGTTACGTTTTTTCTTCTTTCATAATGTTTTCTAAATATAATTCACAGGAACAACCATTTTTATGGCTCCCCCCAACCAAATGTTGAACTAATTACCCAGGCTATCAACACTGTAAGCACCAGTTTCTTCGTGGTTCAGTAAGCAACATATTCCTTTTGAAACTTCATTTTGCTAATTTAAAATGTGTAATACAATAAAATGTTGTTGAGTGGTTTATCTGTTTTTGATCACTTGTTTGGCTAACCTCTCTTTAGTTTTTTTTTTAAATTATGGTATGAATAATGTCTTCTTTATCCATTCATCTACTTGTAGCTTCTTGGTGTTATTTATCTGAATAAATTTTAGTTCATGTGCTGCTAAAGTGAGCACAGAATAAGTTGGGTTTTTTAAAAAGATTTAATAATTTTTTTAATATTTTATTTATTTTATTTTTAGACAGAGGGAAAGGGAGGGAGAACGAGAGGGAGAGAAACATCAAGTGTGTTGTTGCATGTCACACACACCCTACTGGGGACCCGGCCCACAACTCAGGCATGTGCCCTGACAGGGAATGGAACCGGCAACCCTTTGGTTCACAGGCTGGCACTCAATCCCCTGAGCCACACCAGCCAGGGCAGATTTTGTTTTTTTAAAGAAGTTTCATGTTCACAGCAAAACTGAGCATAAAGCACAAAGAGTTCTCATATACTCTCTGCCCCCCGACACACACAGTCTCCCCTGCTATCAATGATCAAAAACGTTAGCTACAGCTGATGAATCTGCACCAACACATCATTACCACCTGAAGTCCAGAGTTCACATAAGGGCTCACCTTTGGCCTCGCCTTATTAGATAACTGTACCTTCAATGAAGAGAATTAAGTTTTAAAATGTTAACCATTTGCCATATTTAATATATATATTCCAAGTATTTATTCTTGGAATCATAAAATTTTAGAAATAAAAAGTATCTCACTCAGCCCTGGCTGGTGTAGCTCAGTGGATTGAGCATAGGCTGGGAACCAGAGGGTCCTAGTTCGATTCCCAGTCAGGGCACATGCCTGGGTTGCAGGCCAGGTCCCCAATGAGGGCCATGTGAGAGGCAACCACACATTGATGTTTCTCTCCCTCTCTGTCTCCCTCCCTTCCCCTCTCTCTAAAATAAATAAATAAAATCTTAAAAAAAAAAAAAGTATCTCACTCAGTCCAAATTCCTCATTTCATCAGTGAGAAGCAAATCTAATAAGGTAAATGATCTGCCCAAAGACACGCACCTACCCAATGGCCAGACGAGCACTCAAACCTACATCTCCTGGCTCTCTCTGTCCACTTCTCTTTCTACATAAGATACAAATATTTCTTTCATCTCCCATTGTGCTGTATGAGAAATAAAACATCTACACTACCATCAGTGTGGTTTAGAGCAGTGATTCTGATAAGAGAGAGGGTGCCTTCCAGAGTTCTATCACAATCTCTAGAGAATTTTTCATCTCTATGTGTATGACTTCCTTGGCACACATGGAAAACTATTCTTAATCTGGGGGAAGAGGCAGGAGGGATGACCCCGTATCCTTTCCTTGGGAGAACTATCCTTTCTCCACTGTATAATAATCCAGCTTAGACCATGGGATTCTGATGAAGACCACCCTGCTTTCATCCTGTTCCAGGCACAGACACGTAACCCAGGCCTACCTATCAAATACTTCGTTCCCTTGGCCATGTTGGCTGTTCGTGAGTGGGCAGGCAATACTAAGTAAGGTAAATAAGAAACCTCTCTGGGACTCATGCTAAAGCTACAGACAACAAAAGTCACGTAGACTTGGAGTATCAATAGACATCTTTTCAGCTCACAGAAAACCTATCAGAGAATGAAGCCAGAGAGAGGTAGGACCCCTGGAACAACTATATATAAAATCAGGCTATCTTAGAACATGAGTAAATAATTTCCCTTTTGTACCTAATCTAGTTTGAAATTTTTCTGATTACTTGCCACTAAGTTTGCTGGATCACTCCAGGCTAACATACATTTCACTCCTCACTGCCATAGTGAAAAACTATTAATGATAAAAGTATGTCATTACCTTCATTTGTATTAGTGAGGAAGAACAGTTGAGAATGACATTTATGAAAAAGTATCTCACAGAAAATAAAATAGAACTAGTGATATAAATCTGTAGTAACACACAACCAAACAAACAAAACCTGCTATTATTTATTCAAAGACTAAAATTCAGTTAGCTATGCCATGAAAACAAAGAAACTGAATCATTAACAATTAAAAAGTTTTTTAATTTATTGATGAGAGAAAGAGGGAAACATCAATTTATTGTTCCATTTACGTATGCATTCATTGGTTAACTCTTGTACGAGCCCTGACCAGGGAGAGAATCACAACATTTGGCGTATCAGGAGGACACTCTAACTAACTGAGCTACTTGGCCAGGGCTACAATTAACTTTTTTATTCTTTGCTCTTTAAATTAGAGATTTAATTTGTAAAAAACTTATTTTAAAATGAAGTGGATTTTCTGAATGGTTACAATAATTTTACCACTTTGGGGATGAATGTGTGTATATTAAATAAACATATCTACTTTCACTGAAATACTATTTACCACTGTGCAGAACTCAATTTAAAACACTTCATCTCTCAGATTCTGAGTTCAATAGAAAGTTTAATAGAGAACATACAGGAAGGCCTAATCTTACTTACAAGGCAAACTTACGAACAGGGTTACAAGGTTGGGTAAATAAAGCCAAGCCCTTGAGTCCTGTAAAGGTATTTGATGCATACCTGAGAGTTCTGTCAGTTTTTCGGCCCTTTTACTCTTTGTCACAATAATTCCAATCTAAAAATAAAATTTAAAAATGATTATTAATTTAACAAATTATTTCTTCTTGATAAGAATGTACATTAGTATAAATTAATAATTATAAAAGAAATACTTAACACCTGAGAAACTTTTTCTCATGCTGCTGTTCACATAAGTTCAGCTGAGTTCACTGTACATAATTTAACTTTTAGAGTTATTTGCTTTTCATTGACAAGTGTTACCAAAAACTGGTACATAATCTGAATCACTTAACAGTTCATAAAACAGATGCCCAATGTTTTAAAAATAAATTATATTTGGCAGTAATATCAGGAATTTAATCCTGAATTTCATCACTTATACATACCTGACTAATAGGATTTTGATCAAAATACTCCTCTACAAAATACTCCAACAACTGTTCAAATAAAACACAAAGGAAATACTAGGTAAGAGCAAAATAACAACTACAAGGGGACATATTTTGGGAAACTTATTTATCAAGCATGATTTTTTAAAAAAATTTTATTTATTTAATTTTAGAGAGAGGGGAAGGGAGGGAGAAAGAGAGGGAGAGAAACAGCAATGTATGGTTGCCTCTCACATGGCTCTCACTGGGGACCTGGCCCGCAACCCAGGCATGTGCCCTGACTGGGAATCGAACCGGGACCCTTTGGTTCTCAGCCTGCGCTCAATCCACTGAGCTACACCAGCCAGGGCATGATTTTTAAGTTCATAGATTTTCAAAAAATGTTCAGTAGTAAAAATATTAAACAAATAATTGTAAAATTTAAAATATGAAATAAATACAAAATTAAAATATTACACCTGAATTTGAAATGTAAGTGATGAGACGGGTTTAAGCTAGGCCTTAGAAGACAGAACCACTGGGTGTGTGAGACAGAAGCCATCTGAACAAGGAAGAGACCCGATGAAGACAGAAAAGGAGAGGGAGCAGAACTGCGGATGGGTTTTGATAAGTCAGGAATAATCTGGATATATTTATAAACTGAGGAGATTGATTCACATAACTCAAAGGAAGAAAAAGATTCAACAAAGAAAAGTAGTAACAAAACAAGATCCTGATTCAGGGCGGGAGGGCAGAAATTAAGGGCATAACATAGTAGTCCCCTCCTTATCTTTGGGGGATACATTCCAAGACCCCCGTGGATGCCTAAAGCTGCAATAGTTCCTTTCTATACATACATACCTATAAAAGAATATAACTTATAAATCAGGAACATGAGACAATAACAAAAATAACTAATAATAAAATAGAACAATTATAACAATATACTGTAATAAAAGTTAGGTGAATGTGGTCTCTCTGCGTCTCTCTCTCTAAATCTTACTGTACCGCACACAGTGGGCACACTGGACAACGGGATGACTTGTGTCTGTGCGGGACATGGCAGGACAGAGCAAACACTGTAAGACATCATCACGCTACTGAAAACCACATGCAATTTAAAACTTACGAACTGTTTATCTCTTGCCTTTTCTATTTAATATTTTCAGACCACGGTTGACCATGGGTAACTGAGTCTGAGGATACAGGGGACTACTGTAATCAGCTATTTTTGTGTATCATTCCTTAAATGACCTGGTAGCACTTCTACTTAGCTATAGTTTATATTAACTCAAACTTTAAAAACAAGGACTGTATCCTTTCTAAAATGTTCTTTTACCTTTAAAGTACATGTTAGTCTATTCGGCTTTAAATCTTGGTCTTCCATTGTTCTTGATCCATCTACTACCACATACAGATGGCGCATCTACAAAAGAGAAATACAAAGGAGGACAATTTTCAAACACATTTTTCACCAAGAAGGAAGAATGGCATTTGATATTCAAATAGTCTATACATATATATATATGTGTGTGTGTGTGTGTGTATATATATATTTTTTTTTTAATAATGTGCTGACTTTCTGAATACATTTAAAAGGATGAACAGTCCTTTCAATGCAGAGGAAAAGGACAGACATTGCTCTAGCACAGAGTCAAAGCCAAGGAAACTATAAAGTACATATATTCTTAATACATTCTTTTAAAAGGTTTGTCGTCTCACTACTGTTTATTCTATCAAGCCAAAATACTTCTTTACCCCAAAATAGTTCTGTACCAGTAAAGGAAAAAAAATAACATACCATTCCAAGACGAACTTGTCCATGGTGCTCAAATACTCTGTTAAAATTATGCAAACATTTTAATGAACTACCATATACTACCCCCCAAAATCATAATTTTCAACTAACCTGCACCTTTTTAGTGAAGCAAATTATTAACTTAAGGAATCTACATTATTATGGGCACTTTAGTGAGTCCCTGAAGACCCATTTCCCTGCTGAGGCACTAGGTTGCTGGTTCTTCCTTACATTCAGGTTACAAGTCAGTCTCCCTGAAACACTGCTGAAGTTAAGTACTGAGGAGTGGGTACAGGGGGACAGGAGGCTTAAAGGAATATATTTTACCTTTTATAACACACTGACAAAAAGTTTACATACCTTTTTCTCTTTGCTTTGAAGAGAATGTCTTCTATTGTTGCTTTAAGTGATCCTGATTCATCTTCTTTAAGAATCTCCCTATAAGCAGTAACTACTTGTTTAAAAAGCTAAAAATTTATCAACCCAAGAGAAATGAAACATATGTCCACATAAAGATTTTCATATAAATGTTCACTGGTACATTATTCTTTTTTCTTTAATATTTTATTTATTTATTTTTAGAGAAGAGAAGGGAGGGAGAGAGGGAAAGAAACATCACTGTGTGGTTGCCTCTCGTGCACCCCCTACTGGGGACCTGGCCCGCAACCCAGGCATGTGCCCTGGGGACTGGGAACTGAACCAGTGACCCTTTGGTTCGCAGGCTGGCACTCAATCCACTGAGCCACACCAGCCAGGGCCACTGGTGCAATATTCTTAACAGCCAAAAATTGTAAACAATCTAAATATCCATCAACTGATGAATGGATGAATAGTAATAAGGTATAACAAATACAACAAAATACTATATTCACTAAAAAAAGAATGAATTACTGATATATGCTACATGGATGAAATTTAAAAGTAGCATGTTTTTAAAAAAATTTATTTTACAGAGTGCAGGGGGTGGTGGGGGAGAGAGAGAGAGAGACAAACATCAATTTATTGTCTCACGTATTTATGCACTCATTGGTTGCTTCTTGTATGTGTCCTGACCAGAGATGGAACCTGCAACCTTGGCCTGTCAGGATGATGCTCTAACCAACTGAGCTACCCTGCCAGAGTGAAAATAGCATGTTAAGTGAAAGAAGCCAGATACAACCGACCATATATTATATGATTGCATTTACATGAAATGTCCAGAAAGAGCAAATCTATAGAGACAGAAAGTAGATTAGTGGTTGTCTAGGGCTAGAGGTATAAACTGAGTTTACTGTAAGTGAGCATGAGGGATCTTACTGGGGTGGTAAAAACGTTCTATGCCCTGGTGGGGTAACTCAGTTGTTTGGAGCATCAGCTGTACATGCCAAGGTTGAGGTTCCATCCCCTGTCAGGGCACATACAAGACACAACTAATGGCATATAGACACAGAGATCAATGAACAAAATAGAGAGCCCAGAAATGAAGCCACAACTTTATAGCCAATTAAGATTTGATAGAACAAGCAAGCACATACAATTGGCTAAAGATAGTTTATTCAATAAATGGTGTCAGGAAAACTGGACACATTCATACAGAAAAATGAAACTAGACCACCTTCTTATGCCACATACAATAAATTCAAAATGGATTAAGGACTTAAATTTAGACCTGATACCATAAAATCCTAGAAGAAAACGCAGGCAGTAAAATCTGGGACATTGTTCATAGCAATATTTTATCTGATATATTTCCTCAGGCAAGGGAAAGAAAAGAAGAAACAACCAATGAATGCATAAATAGGTGGAGCAACAAATCATGTTTCTTTCTTTCTCTCTCAAAATCAACTTAAAAAAATTTTTTTTAATGTTCTAAAACTAATTTATGGTGATGAATGCCCAACTGAACAAATTTCTAAAACTCACTGAATTATACACTGGAAACAGGTGAATTTTAACATTTGTAAAATATACTTCAATAAAGTTACAAAAAAAAGTCTGAAAGAGGAGAGATTGTAATAATGTTCTACTCACCATGTTCTTTCATAGCCTCCTTCCCATCGCTTAGTTCTTTCAGGTTCTTCATCCATTTTTTTCTTAAATATATTATATTATTCGATATTCTATAAGAATCATTAAATTGTGAATTTCCTAAAGATTTTTGTCACCAAATGCCTACAATTAAATCTGAAAAGTAAAGAGGGAGAAGTAAACATAGAAAGTAAATAAAAAGTCAGAATGCGAGGTCATCTTATATTCTTGAAATTCATTCACTAATTGTTGTTAGGTGAAATACTTTACAAAACCCTCATGAAACTTTTTCCCATCCCCAAGAGAGGACAGAAATATTTACACACAAATCTGGCACCAATAGAAGTATCTTCTGATAATTTTTTTAAAAACAAAAATGCATTACAGACGTGTCATAGGACAGGACCACAGATTATGAGAAGCGGGTATGGATGCAGATAAAACAAGATGGGGCAGGGCAAAGAAGGAAAAAATTGGGACAACTGTAACAGAATAAACAATAAAAAAATTCTATTTTTATTTTTTTTAAATTTTATTTATTTTCAGAGAGAGTGCAAGGGAGAAAGGGAGGGAGAGAAACATCAGTGTGTGAGCGACACATCAATGAGCTGCCTCTCGACCCGCAGCCCAGGCCTGTGCCCTGACTGGTTCCAGGGACTTTTTGGTTCACAGGCTGGTGCACAATCCACTGAACCACACCAGCCATGGCTAAAAAATTTTTTTAAAGATTAGCTACAACTGCCCTGGCTGGTGTAGCTCGGTGGATTGAGCGCGGGCTGGGAACCAAGTGGTCCCGGTTTGATTCCCAGTCAGGGCACATGCCTGGGTTGCGGGCCAGGTCCCCCATGAGGGCCATGTGAGAGGCAACCATACATTGCTGTTTCTCTCCCTCTCTGTCTCCCTCCCTTCCCCTCTCTCTGAAATAAATAAATAAAATCTTTAAAAAAAAAAAAAAAGAATTAAAAAAAAAAGATTAGCTACAACTGACGATTATTGCAGCTGAGTGATGGATATATGGTGATTCATTGCACTACCTCTCCACCTTTGTGCATGTATGAATATTCTCATAATCAAGTTTTTAAATGAAATTTATTATTTATAAATGGTAAATACTTATGGCTCATAATTCAAAAAATGACACAACATTAACCTACACTAATCTCAACCATTAAAAGAAAAAAATAAAATATTTAATAATTCAATAACTATGACAATTTCAATAAATAGGACAATTCCAAAATAGGCTTCATCTAGATGACAGGATTAAGTATGTTTTTTACTTTATTATTTGTTCTTTTCATATGTTCAATATGAACATGTATTTCTTCAATAATCATGGTTAGATAGTGGGGGGAACCTATTAACCATAACCAAGTAATAACCATCCCATCACATCCCCACCTCCACCCTCTCCAATGGAATCTCCTTCCCTACCCCACACTCTCATCCTCAGCTTCCTTTGTTCGTAAGTGAAGGTTCAAAGGAATCCTAAGTGCCAAGACATTAAGGAGAAAATAAATCCCGTCACTGGCAGGGTTAAAGATTAATCTTTTTTTTTATTGCTGTTCAGGTACAGTTGTCTCCATTTTCACCCCACCACGCAAGATTAATCTTTATGACTAGCCCCATAACCAAGACCTTACCCTCCATTTATAATATTGTTGCTATAAAGTATATACAGGGTCCAGCAGAAGTAACACCTGCTTGAGTGTGGTTGGTAGGGTAATAATATGGGTATAATAATTCATAGTATTAATTTGAACATTTCACCTGTCATATGGTGTGCTTGAGTGCAATATTATGTTACAGAACTACATGCTTATTATTTTGTAATAAAAGATTTTGTAATTAAAAAGGGGCATTATTTGTGCTGGACACTTTAAAAATTTAAAGAACTGAGCTATAAATGGACTTCTGGAATTAAAATTATTGACAGGTTGGACTGTTTTTATGGTATCGGTGTTTTCTGTGGCACCTTCTATAAGTGGATCATCAGATTTCCTGAAACAAGCAAATCTTTCCCTGGCATTGGAAGAAATTTGCTTGTTTCAGGAAATCTGGTGACCCACTTTAACATCCTCAAAAGGAGAATAGACTTATTCTTACTTCCGTGCTATTTCAATAACTAACTATGTTGGTACCTTGTAGGTTTAATGATGTGTAGTAACATAGTATACAGTGACTAAATTAAACATTTTTATCCTCCATGCCAAGTGTTTTCAATATTTTTAAACTCAAATCCGTTAATAAGTATCTACTGCCATCCATCGTATGAACCTACTTTATTTCTAGTTTATTACTTTGAATTCTTGGGAAGTTAAGAAACAAAGTGAGAATAAGGAGAAACTGCGAGTGGGAACACTTCTGGCTCACTGCACACAAGTACTGTTTAATCAGACCTGCCTGCAATGGGAAACTACAGGGACAGGACAGGTATTAAGCTGCCCGTAACTGCAGACTTTCAAAGGGAAGTTGGGTTTTTACATTGCATGTTGTTAATAGAGAAGACGGTTATGTATCCTGAAGAAAGATGTACTTGGTGACTTTTTAGGTCATCTCCTGTGACTTCCCAATATTCCATCTTAAAACATCACTGATCTGTTTCCTGGGAATCCAACCCCAGAGAAGCCACTTCCCCCGGAGTACGCCTATCCGTGTGATTCCTGTCACTGGAGCTCAGAATGCTACCTGCAAGCAAATGAGGTCTGCACCAAACATCCAATTTACGAAGCTTTTCCTCACACCTTATCCTAGAAAGCGCTGGGAGTCAGGCAAGGGAGATTACTGGCCCGATTTCCAGACGTGAAACTCGCGGCTCAAAGACTGATAACACTCTCCAGGCCACATAGCTGGAGGCAGGTCACAAACTCGAACCCAGGATCACAATTCCCAAAGCTCGCGCTCTGCCTTTGGGACGTTCCCCAGAGCAGCAGCTCCCCAGTCAGAAATCGCCCCCCTCTTCCACACGCTCCCTCACAACCTCATTGCCTGAGACGCTGGGCAGGGCCATTCAGCCTCCGCCCGGGAGAGTGACGATCCTTCCCTGCAGCCGCGCTCCCTCGGCGGGCGGTACCCGCCTCCGCTGTGCTGCGGGTTCCACCCGCGGACTCACCAGTCTCGCCTGACGCCGCTCTGCCCGGAAGCCGCTCTGTCCGGAAGCTCCGCCCAAACTGCTCCAAGGGCGCCTTCAAAGGCCTTCCGCCACGGCCGGAGACCACGCAGAAACGTTCCGACTGCTTCAAGCGGAGGTTGTCGGAGCCGGACGTTCCCGGGCGTGGCATACCCTGAGCTGACGTAGAGTGCGAGGAGGCACCTCTTGTTCATCTTCCAGCTAACAAAGAGGCGGGAAAAGCGCCATTCGGTCTTGGAGGGTTGGAAGGGTAGTGTAGACCCGACAGCTGGGGAGCATGACTTTGTTTTATTTCTAAAAGGTTGGCATAGAGAACTCCACAACAGCAGCAGAAGCTAAACTAGAACCTTGCTATGCAACAGTTTTCTGGGACGCTTCTGCTACTCCTGCTGTTCGTTCATGCAACAAATATTTTATTGAACACCTTGGGCCTTTTACAGTTCTAAGCACTGAGGAAATGCAATGAAAAACAGACCAAAATCCTTGGCCTCGTGGAGCTTCCTTCTACTATATGGAGGCAGTTATCAAGAATAACTTAGCTATCAAGTGGTGATAGTGACATAGAGAAAAATGAAGCATGGAAGGGGGAACTGTTTGCAGTTTAAAATAGCGTGGTCAGAGGAGTCCACACCATGACAGTTAAACCATGATCAGAATAAGGAAAGAAGTTAATCACACTGATACTAGGGCAGATCTCTGGAGGTAAAGGAAGATGCAAGTGCAAAAGTGGAAGAGCACTCGTGTGTTTGAGGGACTGCGTGAGAAAGCAGGGGATGAATGGTGGCCACAGAAATCAGAGAGGTGGGTGGCTCCGAGGTGAGAACTTTGGGGGTTGATGATGGCTTGAACTAGTGTAGTATGGCAGTGCAGCAAGTGACAAGCTGTTGGATTCTCAATCTTTTCGGTAGACTGGACATGAACGAGGAATCGATAACTTCAAACTTCTTTAGTTGAGCCACTGAAACACTGGAGTTGCAATTATTGAGAGGGGGTGCAGGGTAAGATCAGTTCAGTTTTGGAAAAGTTGTTTGAGATGTCTGCTAATACATATGGAATTATGTATTTCCCATGCTCAAGAAATGGAGAGGCAAGGCACCGGAGAATATTTGGGGAAAGGTTAGGCCCAGGAGAGGAAGAGCAGAATGGAACTACCTTACCTGGAGCTGCTCTGCTTCCCCATTAGCATACGCTTCCTCTGTTGCCTGTATTGCTTTGTTGGCACCCAAATCTTCCCATGTTTTCTACCCCCTCAAAAACATAAGCGGAAGCCATCCAGCATAGTAGTGGAAAGAACAGACCTGGTTTGTTTTTTTAAGATTTTTTTATTTATTTTTAGAGAGAGGGGAAGGGAGGGAGAAAGAGAGGGAGAGAAACAGCAATGTATGGTTGCCTCTCACATGGCCCTCACGGGGACCTCGACCGCAACCCAGGCATGTGCCCTGACTGGGAATCAAACCGGGACCACTTGGTTCCCAGCCCGTGCTCAATCCACTGAGCTACACCAGCCAGGGCAGAACAGATCTGGTTTTAAAATCAAGTTCTGCCACACTAACTGGGTAACCTCAAGCAAATCACCTATAAAATGGGATAACCCCATCTACCCTACAGTGCTATGCATCACATAATGGCAGCTCCATAAACAGCTTTTATTTTCCCCCAGAAGACAAGGTCTTATTGTTTAGTGTTGGTGGCATTGTCTTTAAAAGGGAGAGGGGAAATTAGCATTGCCAATTCTTTGCTAGTGCCAGTCACCCTCCATTTTTGCCTCCCTCATACCTTTGACTCCTCTACAGGACTGGAACTCCACACCTTTTCCTCTCCCCTCCCACTTTCCTTCTGTCCTCCTTCCTTCCTTCTACTAACTCCAGGCTTTCTCCTTTTTCTTTTCTTTCTTTCTGTCCTGATTGACCTTCCTATTCCAAGATGGGATGCATTATTATAAGACAAAGAGCGACAACCCCAAACTCCAAGTTTCTCACTTATGTATACTACCCTGGTAACTATTTTAATGGAAAACCAGGGAAAGGACAGAGGACTCCCCAATAAATTTAAATTAAAGCATATTTGTGGAGAGGAAGCTGAATCATTCAGACTTTTAGCAACTGTAAGTTTACTCTCCTCTTACAGATTTTGTAGATCTTGACTCACCTAGAAATGGTACTAAAGCAAAGCAGAACAAAATATGTACAAATCCATGCTAATCTCTTGCCATAATTATAACACAGTATTCTAATTGTGTACAAAGTAGTAGAATGAATGGTCTAACCTAGCCAAATGTTTTAACGTGTAAGACTAAGGCACAACTATAAAGAATGGAACAATTTGTTCCTTGCTCATAGGTGGCTGGACACAATCCAGAATTAGGAAATTCATGAACTCAGCCAGTGGAATGAAGTTGAAATTCAAAGTGTGCAACTTTAAAGACTGGGAGAGGTGAACCTGCCTATTCCAGTATCTTTTTGTGGAACTTAAATCATTTAAGAGACTCATTAAAAACCTCCAGAATTGCTTATAACAGTATCTAATAATCCTTATCTTGATATGTAAACTATTCTTTTGAAGCATTTGTTAATCATTTATGAATAGTCACAATGCCAAGCCTAATGCAGTTGTCTACAACTTAAAATGTACACCCTAAAACTGTACCCAACACAGATAAAGCATATGGGGGATTGGGATGATACATAAATATTTAAGACACAATTTGCTCTTTAAAAAGTTGTTTAAAGTTTCACCTTCCAGCTTTGGGAATTAGCTGTAACTGGCCATATTTATTTGCTTTTTGACAAGGGCTGGTCTAAGACACACATTAACTACTTTCATATAACCATGTTAGGCACAAATATCTCTATTTCAAATAAGCAAAATGTGATACAGGAAGGCTATTTGCCCAAGGTCACACAGCAAGTAATTGCTAAAGGACAAAGCAAGAACACATGCAGGAAAGAACAAGCAGGTTCTTTGGCAGCAACTAAAGGGGGTTTTTTGGGACACTCTTTCACAGTTGTTGCAGATACACACACAGAGAGAAAAATGATAGTTCTGTGTTCATATTCTTTTTCTAACTCCAAAGTGGCATTATTTTAACAGTGTTTCTAAAACCTACCCAGGATCCTTGGGCATTTTATTCATGAAAACTAGTCCCATTAGAAGAAATGTTAACAATATGAAACAGAGGAGGAGGGATAATTTTCCATCTAATTTATTTGTGCTTTCACACGAGAGAAGTGACAAGGTAAGTGTAGCAGAACCATGAGCTGCTGGGAGATTAAGTTTGATTTTTATTTCTCCGCCTGAGCCTTTAAAAATGTCCAGCTGAGACGCTTCCAACGCAATGCTGAAGAGGAAGAATGTGTTTATGTTAGGAACTCTCCCCACCCCCCACACTGAAGCTGAGATCCCTGAACTGATTAAAGAACACTTTTGCCCTGACCTTCCTTTACACATGCAAAGCCCCATCCAGGTCGTTAGATACCTCAGATATTTATATGAAAACATTTCATGTTATTAAAAGTACTTAAATGCACTCAAAATTAAAATAGGACATTTTATTAACATCAGAGCAACTCCACCTTATCCAACCCATTAATTTATTAACAAAGTCAAGACAGAAGGGGAGTATAGAACCTAATAATAAACAATTCAGATCATCAGTTCTCTTTACTGTAAAATGAGAAATGGCTGCAAGTCAATAGAGTATTGTAAGAAATTAAATATCTCATGTGTGTGTGTATGTATGTACAGACAATGTAACTTTTACTATAAAACTAAAACTTAAATTTATTTCAAAAAATACAAAGCACATATGACAAACTAACACCTGGGTTATTTTTTCTGGGCAGAGGGTTCACATATGTTCAGTTTTCTATATTTAAATTTTTCAAAATAAAGAAATTAAGATGTTGATCTACCTTTAATACAAAACACACAGGTAAGGAAACTACGCAACGAACCTTGATCAAGTGGACCACATGCTTTCACAACAAAATCTTGAACAATGGTGCACACAGTAGAAAGCAGAATGCACACAGAAGAATCACGGAAGGTCAGAGGTGGAAGAGACCTCTGGAAATCTAATCAAAACCTCTTATTTTCCAGACTTGGAAACTGTTTGAGTGGCTTTTCAAAGTTATATCTAGCTAGTTAATATCAATCCCAGCAGAAACCCCCTGATCCTGGCTCCTGCAGTGGTCTTTAGTAAGTACTACATTTGAAAAATGATTTTGTTATTTTATTTCAAAATCAAATTGTATGGCACAATTTTACAATGCAAACTTATGTATGGCCAGAACACTGGTAAGCTCGCCTTCATAAACCAAGTACACTGACTTCCAAGAACAAAGAGTTAAAATTTTAGCACACATAAAAATCACTTAAGTTGCTCAAGAGAGTCCTTACTATTTGCTGTGACTCCAAAAGATGCGAAAAGCATAGACGAATGACTAAGTCATAAGTACATAAAGCATATGGAAAATCAAGAATTTCTTCAATTTTTAAAATACATTTTTTAAAGATTTTATTTATTTATTTTTAGAGTGAGGGGAAGAGAGACAGACAGAGAGGGAGAGAAACATCAATGTGCGGTTGCCTCTCACCTGGCCCCCACTGGGGACCTGGCCTGCAACCCAGGCATGTGCCCTGACTAGGAATCAAACCAGTGACCCTTTGGTTCGAAGGCTGCCACTGAGCTGCACCAGCCAGGGTAAATTTCTTCAATTTGAAGAAATCAATCAGTGTTACAGTGGAAACATTACTTAAAAGTTTATCTTTGGGCCCTGGCTGGGTAGCTCAGTGGGTTAGTGCATTGTCCCAATACACCAAGGTTGTGGTTTCGACCCCAGTCCGGGCACATACAAGCAACCAACAAATGCATGAATGAGTGGAGCAACAAATCGACGTTTTTCTCTCTCCCTATCTCTCTTCCTCTCACTAAATGACTGAATTGCATACTGCTACTGATTAATTATGGATTCGTCAAAATGTTTTCACCAAAACAGACTTCTAAACTGGGGGGATATTTACAGTCAACTTGGCTAGTGATGTGCCCAGTATTATCACCTAATTTTACTTTACTAAGAAAAGTGTTGAGATTTAAGGGCACGATTTGAAATATTTGATGTTTTGTGGTACTGGATTCTCCTTTCAGACAATTGGCCTTCTTAGAGTGAACGGATTGGGAAGCAAGCAACCAGTAGAGTACAGCACCCAAAATAGTTTAAAACAATAACACATACCATTGCTGAGGGTAGTTCTGTACAGCTTAAAATTAACAGCACTAACGACATCAAAAGACATATTATAGAAAGGAAACACCTGGTTTAATACCTTATAAAATATGTATAGAACTTGAACATTCCTGTAAGATACATTTCAAGTCACAACCAAATTACAAATGTAATCAGATACTCTAATATAATGAAAAAGCCTAGTTGGTTTTTAAAAAAAGCATGTAAACCATAAAAGGTTAAAAAGTATTTAAAAATACACAATAAAATTCTAACCAGTGGTTTTAAATTTTGATTTTAAAAAGTACATATATATATTTACAAGCTTTAAATTTCAAAATTTGTTACTTTTACATGATCTTTATTACCAAGATAACATAAAACAATAAAAAGCTCTTTTAACCATTTACACACAGAAAAGTATCAATAGGGAGGTCGGTAGAATGCAATATCCACAGTAGCTAAAATGTGAATGGCCAGGAATTTTATTAATGGAGTCATAAAACAGACTTAAACTAAAACTGCAAGCTAGGAAACAAGCAGTTTCACTTCACTGCAGGAACCCAGTTTCCTTATCTGAAAAGGAATGATTATAAATAATAGTTATGTGAAAGGAGCGTTCTGGGAGGGTTACATGAGACCACCGGTTCGAAATAATGGAGTACTACAGCATGACTGCCTCGGGCACGAAAGTTCCCAGCCCAGGCCACTCAGCGACCTTCCCTTCAGGTCAACAGTTTAAAAACCTCAAACAACAGTTAGTTCTTAATAAAAGAACCAAAGTTTAAAGCATAATATCCTTAATTGGAGTGTTCAGTCCAGTTGATTATCAAAAGCTACTTATAAAATGCTTCAATACCGATGATATTAAAGCTACCAAAACTTTGTAATGGTCACAAAGGTTTGGCCTCTCCAGTTGGAGTCCAAAGTCATTTCGCACCCTGACAGCATCGCAGAGACGCCAGACACCTCTTAATCACTCAGACGATCTGGACTCTGCCTTCTGTCTTCCCTCTGTCATAGTCTCCAACCATTTTCTTGATGTGTGACAACTTACTCTTCAATTGCTTGCAATAATTCCTTTTACTTTTGTAATCTACAGACTAAAAGAAGGGAAAAAACGGAACAGGTAAATTTAACAATATAAAAACGAGTTACGTGTAGCTGCGGAGGGCAGAGGTGAGCTGAAAACCAGGGGAGCACTAGTCAGACAGAACTGTTGGGGGTGTTCGCCCATGTGACCTACACAGGGTGCCTGGCAGTATCTCAGCCCAGACAGGCCGCTGATGCTCTTCGCTGAACAAAAGCTTCTAACCTGAGTTCTACAAAGGATACACGAATTTCTAATGATTTGTAACGTGACAAAAAATGCTTATTGGCCTTTTTGCTAACACAAAGATCATGTAAAAATTCAGTAACACAACAAACTGGTGATGGTATCAGTTAATTTGGGAAAGAGGAACTGGATAAATGGGCATGAAAAGGAAACTGTATGCTTTTAAACTCTTGCATTTAAAATGATGTTTTGTAATTTTTTAAAAATTTAATATAAAATCTTTTAAGAACAAAAAACATCTGAAGTCAAGAAAAAGTGATAATGGCAAGTGTTAGTAAGGATATAGAGCAATAGGAATGCACACTTCTCGGTGGGTCCATAAACTGGCACAAACCAGGAAAGCTGTTTGACAGTGCTGGATACACACTTGCCCAATGACCCTACAATTTCACTCCTAAGTATATACCTAACAAGTGTGCACACATGCACAGACACTTAAATGTTTGAAGCTGCATTGGTTGTAAAAGCCCTAGCCAAGAAACAACCCAAATGCTCATTAATGATAGAATAAATGAGTAAGTTGTGTTTTATTCACAAAATAAGTAAAAATAAATGAGCCACAACTACATGCCAAAACATGAATGGATCTCACATAGTACTGAGCAAAAAAAATCAGCCCTGGTCAGGTAGCTCAGTTGGAGTGTTGTCCCGATACACCAAGGTTGAGGGTTCAATCCCAGGTCAGGGCATGTACAAGAAGCAACCAATGAATGCATAAGTAAGTGGAACAACAAATCAATATGTGTGTGTGTCTCTCTCTCAAATCAGTAAATACATCTTTTTAAAAAATTACACATGTATGTTTCCAGTTATGTAAGGTTCAAAACAGGCAAAATTAATCTATAATGTTAGAAGTTGGGATGGTAGTTACCTCTGAAAAGAATTTAAAAACTGGAAGAGAGTACAAGAGGGCATTGTCAGGGGTACTAGGAAATGTATTCTTTGATCTGAGCACCAGGTGCAAAGGTGTGTGGTTGCTTTGTGAAAATTTATCAGGTTGTACACTTTGATTTGTGTACTTTTCCATATATATACTTCAATCTTTAAAACAGTTTTAAAAAATAAGTATTGGTTGAAGCTGCAAACAACTGAAATTAAGGTTCCAACTTCTCGGGTATAATTTCTCTTGCAATTATTGGGCCTTTTATCTATAATCAGTGCGTGGGTAACAAGGAATTCATAGTCATTCTAAAGATTACAGGAAAAACACATAACAGAAAAATTCTTCCTAAAAGAATCTTACAATGTGGGATACTTACTCCTTTAACTTCCTTCAGTCTATTGTACTCATCAGCAGCAGCCTATTAATGAGAAACACAAGGGAATACGTTCAATGGCACATTTCCTCTTTCAGAAATAACATTACTGATGCTATTATTTTGAAGGTAAAACTGCATAAAATTACAGGAAATTAAAATAAGAAAGTCTTAAAGCTCTTAAAACTATCATGGTCAGGAGGAAGCCTGAGGAAGCCGGTGAAGAGAGGTCAATAACATATCTTATGTTCCGTTCGCATAGGCAGGTCACGACTTGTTCTGCTGTCTCTCCTCTTCCCCCGTGCCAGTCCATGCGCCACGCTGACAGCACAGAGGTCTTGTGAAGCACAGCTCTGATCAGGTTGCGGCCCGTTATAAAACTGGTCAGAGCTCCCCATGAATTCCTCTACTAATCTAGTCTCCCACTTTCCAGCCTTAGCTCCCATCATTTGCAATTCCTTTTAAAAATTGAGCATGTTAGTGCTTCCAGATTTCTACCATGTTTTCCTTATGGCTGTCCTCATGTACCCCTCCCCAATTTTGGAGAATCTGCAATGGTTACCCTGCCATGAAGCCTCTCCTGAACTTTTCAGGCCTTCATCAGACCTTATTCCTTCCCCCAGCCATGTTATAGTACTTTCTACACATGATGTAAGTATGACATTAGTCACACTGTCTAAGTTGTTTAGGTGTCAGTTTCTCTCTTAGGATA